>JAOTRQ010100355.1:0-10235 GCA_028565875.1 Hoplisoma paleatum | reverse complement strand
CACACACACACACACACACACACACACACACACACACACACACACACACACACACACACACACACACACACACCATAGGATGGAGTAGTTACAAAGCATTTCACAGCCGGTTGTACTGTGTATAATTATGTATGTGACGAATAAACTTTGATTTGATTTAATTTTGATTTGATCAACTACTCACCACCCATCTTTCTCATCTTTATGCACACGCAGAGTAACATCAGCTTTGAGGCTATAAAATTAATATTAATGGATTATTTAATGGTCAACACATTTTAATTTATGAATAAAAACATAAAACTAAAATGCATATTGTATATTGATCCTGACAAACTGGCAAATATTTGGAAATAATCAAATGACTGAAACTAATTTACTTAATTGGATTAAGATGTGTAAAGATGTGGATATAACTGGATGAACAATAAAAAAAATCTAAAAAAAAATTGTTTTCTGTATCAATTAAAAGTATCACTTGACATGAACTGACATAAACATAAACTCTTCATTAGACAATAATGTGGCTGCATGCTGGTGCTACTGATGAACTGAAAATAATTATTGTATTACATTTATATTACATTTCTACAGGGTGCTCTGTTGTCATTTGAGACTGTTAAACTGTTAAAAGCATAAAGACGTTGATAATTAATCCACAAGACAAATGATTTGGTGTAATAATGGGCGCTACCCTGACATTTTTACAGAATTATCCTTGGGAAACTTTTTGCAAGTTTTAGGCTTTGAAAGACAAAAAGTGAGTGCACCATCTGGGTAGTGTGTCCTCAACTCTCATATGTAAGGAATGTAGTATTCTGTATGAACTATAACATTGAATATTATTATTAAAAAAAATATTTGGCTACTTCCATTTAGCTGTGGATTCTGCTCTGCAGTATTGAATAGGCATGGTTGTTAAGCTGGATGTGCTTCTCAAAAAACCCTCATATTTATCCTGACAAAATCTCTGTCATTAAGGTGGCGCCCAGAGTTTTGAGCTGGGGAACACAGATTCTGAATATTTGATGTCTATATAAAGGTTATAGAACTGCATACTGATATACAGTGAATTAATAATATCTGGTGTTCAAAGTATTACAGTCTGAAATAACACAATTTATTATTGAATATAAATTACTACTTGCACTGTAAGAAGAATGGAAACACTAAGATTACTTTAGTTTTTGTAAACATGTTCACTAAATAACCCTAAATGACAGGCGATATAAAGGTCAGTACTTACATATAAAGTTTCTATGGTCAATTGCAACAAAATATTAATCAAATATGTCAGAAATTGCAGGCATCATAGAACTATTGATTGAGATGATTTGATGTACTTAAAGTAAACTCTTCTGGCCCAAACAGCAGGTATGCTTTATATTATGTATGACATTCTGTGTTGTGTGAATGATAAAAGGCTTTAGAGCCATCTCTTGGCAGTATGAGCCATCACCATAAAGGAATGTCTTCTTTCCAGTTCCTGGTAAGACAAAATTAAAGAGACGTCTATAATCTTCTCTTCTCAAGTTTTATGCCACGGTATACTGTATGTAATAACCTGGAAAGCTCATCAGAGATGTTTTTGCACTGCCAGACTGACTAACAAACACCATAAGCTGCCAACAGCCATCCATTTAAAAATGGAAACTGGAAAGTATTTCATACTCATGTTACTCAATATACTGAACATCTCTTAAATTGGTAGTTATTACAATGACCATTGCAGTTATAGGTACCACTGCAACTTTTACACTATTACTTTGTCTGTCTGAAACAAACAAAAACAAAACAAAGGGTAATATGTGGCAATTTACTGTTTTCACCACTGTGCTTTAATACATATAGAAATTATTCCCTCGCATTTACCCCAATCCATGCAGTGAAACACACATTTACATACACTAAGGGGTAGCAGTGAGCAAATTTTCAGAGGGTGGCCCTAGCCATTGCATTCGGGGAGCAGTTACACGTTAACAACCTTTCACAAGGACACTTTAGATCACAAGCCCAGTAGGCCATAACTGCCCCCACTTTAGTGGACTGTTTAGTAGACTAGTGCACCACTCTGGGTAAAACAGTTATCAGTAAACAAAAAATTATATCCTATCAATAGTCATAACCAAACCTTTGTACCATTTAAAATTTATGTATTATTTAACTTTTTCTTATGATATCAAACTAACAGCGTATTGTGAAGTTCATTAGAGGTTCCCCTTTCTAGACTGTCCAGGTTATTATAAAGAAAAGGTGAGCATGATTCTTTACTTACACTATATACAGTTTTCTCCCCAGAGCATGCATTACCCTCTTTCACCATCTGTGGCTCTCTTATGTAACTGTCTTTTGGGAAAGAAGCCATCTTTGAGTTATGTAAGACCCAAAGGACGTTTCAACTTAGCCGATCCCAAAGGTCTTGCAAATAAAAAAAGTGCCACAGTAAAAAAAAACGAGTTTTTTTGACAGCCCTAGGTTGAGGGAGTTTGAGAAGTAATAGGAAGCCTTGAACCAAAACATATAAGGGCCAAAGGACTACAAAACTCATCTAAAAGTTCTGCTACATCATATTCTTGTCTTGTAATAAAACCTCCTGACTTCACTTAATTTGTAGTCTAGATGCTTGGATGATACATTCTTTCATGCTTCAGTGGATCTGCTGAACCTTGGCTATCCTAGGCTAGTACGTATTTATTTCTGTATAATCAACAGTAAAATTTATTAAACTATATTTGTATTGTTTATGCTGTAATTAGTCGGGTAAGCAATCATTCAAATCAGTTAATGATTTACAAACCATGTAGTATTTACAGACCATTCAACATCACCAACAGTTTTAGCAATTTGCAAATGCAATATTAAATATTCCTCTAAAATATTTATATTAGAACTGCCAATAGTCAAACATGTCAGTGATCGGGCGGTTGTGTCAGAGTATTTTAGTATTTTTAACTCTTATTTTTGCTTGTATGCAGTAAAAATGTGTCTTTGTCTGACTTTTCATCCTGACTTTTGGTCTGAAAATGCTTGTCTAAACTTTTAGTACTCATGTTTAGTACTCAATGACCATCCTCAGTGGTAAGTGGTAAGCTCTTGCTTTACACTATTACTCAACACAAGTACATATTAAGTTCTCAAGAACGTAGTGATTGTTAAAACCTGTTGTAATGCTAGCACTATTATCTATGACGTTTCAAGTAATATGATGTATTTAGTGATCAAAAAAGATTTTAAAAAATATGCAAGATATGGTTGTTTAATATGCTGTCCTTTCTATGGACTTGACATTGGTAGTGTGCCATTGCCCTCTGAAAACTTTGCTTACCAAGGCAATTGTATTTGGAACATTTTCCTTGGTCTCCTAATGCCAAACAGAAGGTAATGTGACGAATTTGTTCAATCACATTTCCTGGTGGCCAGACCTTGAGAGTCAATAAGATTTTCTCACTTGAGTTTAGTTTAAATGAACTCCAGATTACTTTTTTTCTAGTTATCATTTTCTCTCATGAGGGATACATCCTGATTACACTTCCACTCCTGATTTCTCTTCTCGCCAATCCTGGTGTCTAAAAAGATTTGTATCCATTACATGCACTATATTAGCTGTGTTTATTTCTTAATTTATTTATTTTCATAGCCTGATTTGTTTTAGGTTGTGGAAAACTGTTGGTGCACCATACGCCACATATGTGCTTTCTCGCAGGTAACATGTAAAGAATTATATAAATCATAGATATCATATAAAGAATATTAAAAATTTTAATTGACAAATTTAAATCAGATTTATATTAACTGTGCAATTTTGATTGGTCTTCTCAACTCCATGTATTTAATGCACAACAGTCATTGAGCAGTAACTTTACTGGTACCTTGAAAAAATATGTCAGAAGAGAATAATCAGCTGACAAAACGCCTTCGATAAATCAAACATCATCTTAACAGGCATCCGTGAACTACAAACTTTGAATGATCAGGAAAAGCCAACTTAAATTTTTATTTCTGGCCAAGTGTAAGGTTATTAATTTTTCTTATTCATCTACCAGATGGAAATGATGTAACAGTGTGGGGAATGGCCCATGCTGGCCTTCTCTTAAATGTCATAGCCAATCTGAGTTATACTCCTGATCACGGTCTTCAATTTGTGACCAGTTTACCCATCTCATAATGACTTCCTTCAGCACAATGACACACCATGTGTCAGAGCACAAATCATCTCAGTCTTGCTTCTTAAACAAAATGAGTTCAGTTTGTTTTAATGGCCAGCGTTGTCACTATAAACAAATCCAATAACTCACTTTTAAAATGTGAACAAAAGATTCACAACACAAATCTGCAGCAGTTTTGTGATGCAATCATGTCTAATTAGTTCCAACTTGTTTCAATTTTTGTTTTCAAGTTAATTACAATACCACCACAACTCCTGGATTGTCAAGTAACATGAATGTATAGAAGATCTGCAACACATTTATTCAGATTGTATTCGTGTTCAAGTGGTTGTTAGAGTTTACTACTATATAAAATTTCTTTTCAAAAATAAATAAAACAAAATCGGTTGTGGTGAGCCATTGGGTGATTGTATCCTTAAGTTATTTACAAATTGTGGGCTCATGAACATGCTGGACAATTAAGACATATGCATTATTAACTGTGTGAAAGTCTTACTGGGCACAACTAAGAGATTTATAGCATCTCCTTGCTAATTTGATGGCTTCTGCCGAGTCGAGGAGTAATGTGTTCAGAGATTTGGCGTCCCGCACACAAAGCTGATATGCATATGAATGCGCCTCATGCAGAAAAGATACAGTCAGCTATTGCAGGTGTAAGAAAGTGCCAGTGTAAGACTTGCTCTAACTAATCATGGCAGTAGGTAGGCCGGCAGCAAATAAATTGGATGCACTAAACCTGTAAAGGAGAGAGACAGCAGACAGTAGTGCATTACCTTTCCATCTTGTATCTGACCCTTTCCTGACTGATCTGTAATGACTTACATCTGTTGTCATGTACTGCTTTGAGCTTAATAAATTATTACACTTTAATCTTCAACATTATGGCAGGCATTTTCAACACTTGAAATTAATTAATAAGCATGTGTTTGTCAGCCTGAGTTTGTAAAAGTAGTCAGCCAAGACTATCACCTATAACAATAAAGCTTAAAAATGTTCAACACTTTTGATGAATCCAGGTTGCAGCAAAGTTCCAGTGGGACCTCTTCCATACAGTTTACACAAGTGAGCACTTAGCGAAAAAGCTTTCGACAGACATGGGTGGAGATACCAGACTTTTTTCTGCCTTATTCCATTTTCAGAAAAGCAATGAGGGTTCAGGATACTAAAATAGTCTGCAACTTTCAGAATTAAATTTATCTGATGTAATGTTATTTTTGCTGTTAAATCTATTTAACGGATCCATATATCTTTGGTGCGCTTTACACAGATTAAATGATGAGCGTTGAGAAAATGCTTTTAAAAAGTGGAAGCAAAAATTTGTTCATTTTTTATTCTTCTGTCTTTCACACAGACAATGTTTTATTCCTCACATAGTGATCCAACATTGTTGAAACGCAGTGAATTTTTTTTAAAGAATAATGACATTATTTACATTCTCCCAACTACAATTTATTGTAAAAAGGCAACACGACTCCACCTCTACGAGATTAATTTCTCTACGAGATTACACAATCCTTGTTTTATATCCTAATGTGTGTTGTCTATAGTGCATTAGTTGCAGAAGTGTTTTAGCTTTCTTGCCACCTTATTATACCATGTTGGTTCTGATTGTTTATGCATTTATAGAACAACAATGAGACAGATATTTACATTTATTTGTTATTATTACATCAAAAGAATGATAGATGGAAACAAGTTATGAAACGATTAAATGATAAATATAAAAACATGATTAGTCTAGTTTATTCTAGCTTCATTAATATTAATAATTATTCATTTTAAAAGCTTTTTTTGACCAGCTTATAGTTTTAATTTTGTATTTTGATTTCAACTATGGTAAAAGACTTGATCTGGAAAACTGAATAGATTTTTGCTGATCTGTATCTGATATCTGAAATGATTGTAATTTCAACCACTCAGAACATTAAAGACCAAAAAAAAATAATGACCCCAGCTTTTTTATTACAAAGATATAGTGCTAAGAAGAGTACAGGTCTAAAATTAAATACAGACAGTCTATTATTACAACGTTACAGCTGTGAGCTATTTTGATCACCATTTTCACAAATCAGTAATAAAATAATAAAACCTATGAGAGAGGTTATCTGATGATTGGGTCATATTAATAGGTATTAAACAACAAACATGATTTGTGTGCCACTGAGATATCTCTTAAAAAGAAAAGTTAAGGTTTATTAGCTAAAATGAATCCTGTAATTGGGTGACAGGTTGATGCACTGTCACCTCACAGCAAGAAGTTTACATGTTTACTTTGCTCTGGAAGAGCTGGTTTCCTCCCACGGTTTGAAAAAATAACAAAAAAACAAACAAAAAAAACATGCAACGAGGTTTATTTGGAGACATAGTTATGATTATGACTGAATACCAAGTTGACACAATTCTGCAGTGCTAGCCAAAGTTAAATATTAGCAAAGTTATTGTATTAACTCAACCGTGACATCATAAAATAGCTGCCACTAGTCAGATAAGGGTTTGGCACAATGATCACAGTGTTTACATGGTAGTTTTTTCCACATGTAATGAAATAGTAAAATGAAATGATTACAGGTTGTTACAGTATTGTTATAACCATAAAACAGCTGGGCAATCATTAACCAATCAAAAACAGCTGTAAAACAAGTGTTTAAGTCTGTATTTATGTCCACACATGTTGGTGTTAGTTCATCCATCAGGTTTTCTATGGCGTTTACATGGGACTAAAATAGACAGAGCTTGATTTGTGTTCACTACACATTTTCTTATTGATCAGAACATCTTGGATGCTGTCCTGCTGAAAGATCTAATGATGACTCATTTTGAGTTTCTTGGCTGAGGCAGACACAGTGTGATTTAAAAACCTCTGATATTTCACAAAACAAGATAAAGTCAATGAGGCCCTAAAGTGGTTCCTAGGGGCTCTGTAGAAAAAAATCACATTGCTTACGTACAGTATACTTAGGTTGAGCATCTAATGGGTTTTCCTGTAATCAAACCTATTTAATAGTTGTTTAATCTGAGAACAGTATATGATTCTAGTCAAAGGCCCAGGAGTGTTTAGAACGCTTGTAGTACAGTCCAATGCTAGGTAAAAAAACATATAACATATCATTGTCAACTTAAAATTCTAACATTAAAGTATAAGTGGAATGCTTTACAGTTTTTATGTCTATTTGTCTATCTGCTTGTCTGTCTGCCTACCTGCTTCTTTACTTGTCTGTCTATCTATCATTTATTTTATATTGGTTAGGCCATGTGAAGCCTTAATGCCTCAGGCCTCAGCAAGTCTGTCGATGGCCCTGCATATATCTATATACTATGTAAAACTCTCCTAGGATTTATTATTATTATTAATAATTGTTCTTAGTCTTTATTATCGATTGCATTTTCATGCAAGTTGACTGAAGTTTCGGTCGACTGTTCTGAAAACGAAACAAAACAAAACTTCATTTAAACTTATTCAAGCAGGATGGCAATACACTAGCTCAACAAACCTAATTTCTACAAATATTGTCTTGAAATGTTTTCTGTATTAGAATTGTTGTCTCTAGTCTAATGATGTACAATGTAAACTTTCTCTTTGCTCGTTGACACAAGTGATTAAATTTTCTTCCACACCCCTGCTTGCATTTTTGAACTATCAGGGTTGTGAAAAGTAGATTGTAGAACCAAGAGCTCACATTAGATTATTTTGCATCAGAAAGCTATTGTGGAGATTGATTTGTAGGAGACAGAATTTAAAACGTTTAAAACTGTTGTGCAGTTCATGCAATGACATGGGTTTAAACAGTAATAAGCCACTTTTGAAAAGACACTTTTTGTAAAAATACACTTTTGAGCGGTGTATGGACATGTAGAATAAGAAAATACATTAAAAGCCATGCAGCATCTGTCATAGAATGGGGTCGTGTAAATGACATAAAGTAATTGCAAGGATTTGACAAATCAGTATTGCCTTCAAGCACCAATTGCAAATTTATGGGCTGATTTTTGATTTGGGCAGATTCAGAATACATATTTTTAATCTACTTTTCATTTTTGAACACACTCAGAGGTTAGATGTGCATTTGTGTGCTGCTGGTGTTGCATGTGATTTTTGCATGGGTTTTATTAAATACACTTACATAAGTTTTTACTAGCTATTGCAGACATAGACGATTATGTGAAAACTGTCCGATTCTTCAATCTTCAGCCAGTCAATCGGTGCGTCCCTATTAAAAGTACCATGGACATGCAAGCATGCTTCCATAAGGGAAATATTTTAGTAGTATGTTTAGTTGCAGTACTATTCTCATTAGCAGTACTATAGTTGTACAGTGCATTGTGGTATCTTTTCCATTAGTAAACAATGCAATTGTATCTAGCCAACGTGCACAATATTGGAGATTTGAAGATTTATTTTAGCAGTATATTTTAAATGTTTTTGACTCTGTGCACGTTGACAAAGTCTTACACAGAATGTTGGAAGCACTGTGTGTGGGATACATGCATCTTTGTGGTATTAAAAGTATCTTCAGGCTGAGCCATTGAAGTCCACTTATTAATCCGTAACAGACTCTATAACCATTATGTTCTTTTGTTGTTCTATACTCAATAGAGTATTTTACACAATGTATTACTAAATAATAACTGTGATTCAAACATTTTTGGATACTAGTCCATATGTGTTGGCTCAGCAATGTAGGTTTGTACAATGTAAGCAAATGTGACAGGCCTACCAGCGGTGAGGATTAGATCAGATCACAGAACCCAGTCAATCTATTTTGCCATGAATGGAACTATCTGTGGCAATTTGCAGTTTTATTTATAACATTGTCTTGAATATTGGAGAGAATGTGACTGTCACTTGTATGCTCTTTCTGACTGGTATTTTTTATTAGCCTATTTGATGACATCTTTTAAGTGTGATCATACATGTTACGGTTCACATCATCATTTATTTTATTTTCAATCCTGGAGCATGACAATGTGGAGGAATGACCACACAGTGAAGACAGCATAGTCCAACATCCATGTATGACAGTGAAGGCTTAGTGATTTAGGTACTGGGCTAGAGACCAGAAGGTGGCTAATTCAAGCCCCATTACCACCAAGTTGCCAGTGTTGTGCCCCTAAGCAATCCCTTAATTCTCAAATGCTTAAAATTGTGTTTTGTTGTAATTGTAAGTGGCTTTGGATAATTATGTCTGCTTAATACTGAAAATGTAAATGCATGTAATGTCCCCCCCTCTATGTTTTTTTTCATTTATTTCTCCCTGGGCATGTCTCTTTAAGGTGAATGCACAGTCACTTGGGAAATAATTTTCTTATGTCTTCTATGGGTCTCATTTCTTTACATGGCATGTTGTGCAAGCATGAAGTTATCTATTCCACAAATACACTCATCCATCCATTCAGTTGCCTCTCTCTGTGGCAGTAGTCACTGCACCGCGTGGTACTAAATACGGCCTCAATGTGACAAGAACTACTTTGGCAGTGCTTGTGATCAAGAAACAGAGACCATAAAATACATCGTTTGGGATGAGTTAAAGGAGATGGTGTACCATTTATGTGAATCCTTGCTGACTATTCCTATTCATTGAAAGACAAAAAAGCTGAAACTGTCACTTCCACTGGACCTGTCAGAGATAATGTGTAGACTATGTAGGAACTTTAGCTTAATATTTGTGTGTCAGTTACAGTTGCAGCAACTTATTGAGCAGCATGCAGTGTTGAACCTCAAATATCAAATGCTGCTGTGCTCATCATTTGAGTGTTTTCATTAAGCAATGACTAAATTCGAGAATTCATTTTCACACCAGAAAATAAACACATTGGCTGGCTCTAAGCGCAAGTCAAATTATAAACTAGTACTTACTTCCAAGGGCAGCCAGACAATCCACTCACTGCTATGAAGGTTGTACCTCTTTAACTGTTTTCGTATACTGCCAGTCGGAGTCTGTGCAAAAACAAGGTTCCCCATTAATCTTCTACACAAGTAGTGATGCACACTTTCTCACACGGGTAATTCTCTCTCTCTCTCTCTCTCTCTCTCTCTCTCTCTCTCTCTCTCTCTCTCTCTCTCTCTCTCTC
>JAOTRQ010100335.1:0-10237 GCA_028565875.1 Hoplisoma paleatum | reverse complement strand
CGGCAGCCCGGCATTAAAGGTAAAACTTCACAAATGTGGATCCCGGTCTAAATGGTATTTTTAGTCGACTACTAGTCAATTAGTTGGAGTAAATGACGACCACTGGTCACCAGGCCCTAATAATGTTACTTCACATACAAGGCATAACACTGTTACCATTGACAGGTGAAGATGTTTAAGAAGGAACAGTCATAAACCATGTTTATTTTGTTTTAGTCACATGTCGAAAGCATGGATTTGCAGTTTCTCAATTATTACACCATATCCAATATGAACTTTCTCAGACTAAATGAGATTTATTTATGAATCAACTTGAATGCATTGCTGTTGTTTTCCAGGACACTTCACCATCTTTCTCACCAAATCAAACATCCTTCACTGCTTCAACAACCATAATAGTCAATATTAAAGACATTGACAACCGTCCACCTTGGTTCCAGCCATGCACAAGGATAACTCTTGGCACTGCTAAAATCTGCTTAAGTTTTGGGTATAAGGGTAGAGTCAACTTGACCGAAAAACAGGTAAAGTCAAATGTAAAAACATTTCCCTTATAAGCCATACCTCCCGGTAATATTGGCTGAATTGTGGGCATTTGGACACGGGGCATTTGTGGGCATTTGCAATTGATTAAGCTTGTATTTTAAGGAAGGGCCATTGCAGTTACAGCCTGGTCCAGTCTATGCGAGGGATGGTGACAAAAGCAGAAATGAAGAGATAAGTTATAAAATTGTCAAAGGTAAGCATTCATGATTAATTATGTTTAACCAAGGGAATGTTTTTATTACTCATTTATTACTGTTAGTTGTCTATACATAAGGCGGATAAGAGACTCCTTTATATTTTCTAGGCAATGAAGACAATATATTTCAAATAGATGAAACTACTGGAAACATAACCATGTTAAAGCCAGCAGACATTGCTGGGCCAATAACCCTCACTGTTTTGGTAAGTGCCATTTGAAATATGTTGATGGAATATTAAAAAGGGTGCAAAATTACACATTGTTCAATGTTTTGAAAGCTTGTATAGTTCAATGAATGAAAATATGAATACATGTTTAACAATAATTCTTTTTGATTAGACTGTCACTCTCTTTTATTAGCTACTAAACGTATTTTGCATTTGTTTTTTTAAAAAGTGCCTAAATAGATGGCTGGGTTAATATTTATATTTATTTACCAGTATGCTATACTGCTACCTGTATGCTTTTTACTCCATATATGTATATAAAGAAGAGAGAGAGAGAGAGAGAGAGAGAGAGAGAGAGAGAGAGAGAGAGAGAGAGAGAGAGAGAGAGAGAGAGAGAGAGATTTTATTGTCATTTCAGCTACATACAAGTACAAAATAGTGAAATAAAACAACCTTCCTCTGTCACCATACACGGAGTGCTAAATTATACAATGCACAGTGCACGAACACGACAGTACAATAAATACAAAGATAATATAATAAATACAAAAAACTGTTCTAAACAAAGCTATTAAATATTATTTGAACTTTCATTTTTATTTTGTCCAGGCTTTGCAGGTTTTGAATCGAGACCAGTTTGCCTCTACATCAGTCAACATAGAGGTAATGAAAAAGAGCAGAAACCCTCCAAAATTCGACAGGGAGAGGTATGAAGCCTATGTATATACCAACTCTGGCCCTGAGAACATGGTGCTTAGAGACAGGACTTCAAACAGACCATTTAGAGTCCGAGCCCGAGATGACGACTTTGCAAGTGTGAGTTTTTTTCCCCACTTATTTCATTATTAACATTAAAGCGTATTTCTATTATCATCACTGAACCGGCTGCAACATAGAAGGCTCATTGTTACTAGTTTAGTATTGCATAAATTGCCTTCTCTCAGTGTTAACAGATTTTAGCAATTAGATTAGTTGAACACACAGTTTAAAAAAATAAAAACACTTATGGTGTTATTTTTATCTATTGATCATCATACTTTTTTTTTTAAATTAACAGGGAATAAATCCTGACATAAGATATGAAGTTCAGTACAGCAGTTATGTCAACATAACCACCGATGGCTTTGTGCTACTGAAAAAACAAGTTCGGACTGAATCATTTGCTTTACAGGCAAGTTCATATTTTTCTGTTAAAAAGGTAAAACATTGGATCATGGAAGTAGTTCTGCCACCCGAGAGATAGGAACAAAAATACTTTGTGTATATTTTCAGATAAAAGCTTTTGATATTGTGACTGGTGAATCAGGAACAGCAGCTCTGTCAGTGACCGTCTTACAACGTAAGTGCACACAGTTGTTTTCATGTAAACTTCCCTGAATTACAAGTGTGATAACATATTGCATGTTGGTCATAGCTGTAGCAGTGCAGTCACCCTCGGATGGCTACCGTCCTGGAGATATGGCCTTGCTGGGATTTATAATGGCTGCATTACTGGTTCTCTGCCTCATCGTGATTGGGTATCTCATCTCCCGCCTGAAAAAAGGAAACAGAAATATGCTCAAGTTATCAGAGGTCAGCTTCTTCTCATCAAAGTTGTGAGTCCAAAACTGAATGCTTATTTTACATAGACAATGATCTAGGAACGAAATAATAAATTCTATATATTTCTTATATATTTGTGACTGGTTTCTGCAACACTTTTGTTGAAGCAAACATAAAATACTTCAACATAATACCAAACATTAAAGTTATGCTCATTATAATCATGTCATGGTAATTATTTGGTAAACCCTTTTTGTAATCCATCACTGGTCCAAGACCATGGCTTCTCATCAAATTATGTTCAGAATTTTCTTTTGAATAATTTGTCCAATTATTTTAAGTTACACACATATAACGCATGAATTACCCAAAGTAGAGTTGCATTTTTTATATAAAATGTAGCACTTCACCTACAATTTTGTTCAGTGTTTAGGTCCATGCTTCCAGCGTGCCCGACGGGCTAATGGACTAAGACCGAGAGACAGCATGCAGTTTACCAATGATTGCTTCCTAAATGAAGGAGGCCTGGCCAAGTATGCAGCAAGAAGAGGAGAAAGGACATACCAAATGCGAGAAGCTGGACGGGTACAGCTGATAGCACGTGAGAGGCAAAGACACTGCAATTCTTGTGGCAAGAGAGTCCAGGCAAATCATGTGCATGGAATCAGCCCGGCTGTTCATCCCAAAGCCAAGGAAGCCAAAAGCCAAGTGAAGTCAATTTTGGCGAAAGAGAGAAGAAAGGAGGACAAAAAGACTGTGTGGTTTAAAGAAAGTGAGGATTCATCAGACATTGAGGTAGAGATCATCCCTGCTGATATAGGATTAAAACAT
This sequence comes from Hoplisoma paleatum, assembly GCA_028565875.1. Taxonomy (NCBI): domain Eukaryota; kingdom Metazoa; phylum Chordata; class Actinopteri; order Siluriformes; family Callichthyidae; genus Hoplisoma; species Hoplisoma paleatum. The sequence continues at coordinate 6,952 of JAOTRQ010100335.1, read as the reverse complement.
AATGAAGTGGAGAAGGACTCTGCTGTAGCTGTAAATGCCGACGATATGGAACTAAGTGATCTGAGTACGCAAAATACTCAAGACTTTGACAAGAAACAAGAACCTGTTTCTGATCGCCAAGAACAACAGGACACAAAAGCAAGCTAAAAGGCTTGGAATCATTCAGCACAATTTAATATGCACGATGCTTTTTATTTAATTTTGTATTAACATATTTAAATTTTTCATTTGATTTCAATGGTTCTCAACTTTGACAGTGAAATGATGCCATTATGTGACACACGAAAGTGCAATTCACCGTTTTATATAGCATAAAAAAACTAGTGCAGCCATTCAAGATACATATACCCCAAATCCAGAAAAGTTTGTATAGTAAAGTTCACACTTGCAGTGATATAAGTGGTATAAATTGTTTTCACACTGTCTTAACGTTTCATATGATTCATACGGTACATTATTCATAGATGAGTAACTATCATAAACCCACAATATGTGAAAAATCTCATTTAAAAAAGTTTTTAAACTCTATAATGACAGAGTTTAAAAGGTGTGAGACTGAGAAATAACCAAACCCAATGTTTTGCATCACTTTTCTTAACCCTTTTAATTCAGACTTACTAAACATGCATTAATGTGTCATGTTTGTAAATAACATCTTGTAGATATTAGAATAAAGATTTGTAGAATGTTTTATACAAACCCTTTGCTGCAAAATAAAGAATAAAAGTTCTGTATTTTTAAATAATAAACAACAATTGGGTTTGACATTTTCTGTTTGCCTACTGTGCCACGAATGTCTTTTAATCATAACGGTTCCTAAACATTGTATGCTCATGATACAGTGTGTGGCGCCCTCTGCTGAAGAAATCCTGTAAAACTAGGCTTTGAAAAGAAGCTGCTTTTTAAATACGTAAGTCTGTTAATTAGTAAAAACAAAAGGAGAATTTTTTTACCAGTTTGACCAGTTTAGTAAGATAAAGTTAAGTAAGATAAAGACATTTAACAGATAAAGTACTTACCTTGAATAGTACATGTCATTACCACTGACTATCCCTGACACTGCTTAGTTTGTCGTAGTTTTAGCCGCGCAGTCGGTTAGCATGATTAGTGACTTAGCTTTCCGAAACGGAGGTTGTGGGTTCGAGGCTCACATGAAACACAACTTCATAAAAACGCTTTCTTTTGAGGCTACTCACTAATTAGGCCTTTCATACTTAATTATTAAGCTAAATAAATTCATAAAAACAGCAACATTTTAGTATTTTACACACAATCATTACTATTTGCACACATTTCTGCAAATCCTTCTGAATATTGTGGTCCTGGTGACAAACAAAATCGCAACCTGGACATTGTTCAGCTAGTACTGCCTTATAAATACCGCGTGCTAACCTGGACATTGTTCAGCTAGTACTGCCTTATAAATACCGCGTGCTAACCTGGACATTGTCCAGCTAGTACTGCCTTATAAATACCGTGTGCTACATTTTGCATGTTCTCTCTATATTATGATCTTAATGCTGTTGTTGTTAAATTAACATTCTACAATCAGAGCTGCTTTCATTTTGTTGAAGTTACTGTAAATGTTTGTTATTTTCAATTTTTTTGTAAAATTAGGTTCATTAGCTCCAGTGGCGCAATCGGTTAGCGTGCGGTACTTATAAGGCAGTATCCGCTGAGCAATGCCGAGGTTGTGAGTTCGCGCCTCACCTGGAGCACTGCATTTTGGACTTACAAGTACGTCCATCATGTGTCATTATAAAGCTGTTTCATGTCATGAATGTTACCTAAATTGTAAAATATAACGTTAAAAGCTAAATAAATAAATATAAAGGTTTTATACCGTGTACACTGTCATAAGGAGTCACATGTATTTTTGCAAACACTCCTAAAATCAGTGCTCCAGGTGAGGCTCGAACTCACAACCTCGGCATTGCTCAGCGGATACTGTCTTATAAGTACCGCGCGCTAACCAATTGCGCCACTAGAGCCCACCATTGTCCTAATATACAATCATAATAATTATTACAACATAATAATGTGATCATAACTTTTTTTTGAAAATGTAATATAAAAAGAGTATAATATAGAAAAAACTATATAATCTGAAGCTGCTTTATATTCCGCTCTCAGTACTTGGTTTGATTGTGAAATTAACATTTTGCAATACGAGTTTCTTTTATTTAGTTGAATTGATTGAATTCTCACTGTTAGTTCTCAATCGTGCTCGTAGAAGAAACATTGATGTTCTGCTCTTAAGCTTCTTTTTGATTGTTTCTCTATATTGTCATTTTAAAACTGCTTTAACTATTCACACTTAAGCAAACACAGGGTGGTGCAGTAGAATTTGCGTGTTCTCCACATGCCCTAATGGGTTTCCTCTGATTTCCTCCCACAATCCAAAAACATGCATTACTGAATGGTCCTAAGCTCTGTGGCGATCCCATGTGTTGGAAGTTAATGACAGACTAAGGAGATTTAGGTCGACATTTTTAAAAAATATTTGTATTATAATATTGCTGGACGGAGCTCTGGTGGCGCAATCGGTTAGCGCGCGGTACTTATAAGGCAGTACAGGTTAGGCAATGCCGAGGTTGTGAGTTCGAGCCTCACCTGGAGCACTGATTTTGGACTACTTACTAAGTACATCCATCATGTGTCATTATTTATAAATCGTTTTTATGTCATGAATGTTACCTAAATTGTAAAAGACATTGTTAAAAGCTAAATAAATAAATAAAAAGATTACAGGTTTTAAATGGTATACACTGTCATAAGGAGTTGCATGCATTTCTGCTAATACTCCTAAATATTGTGCTCCAGGTGAGGCTCGAACTCACAACCTCGGCATTGCTCAGCTGACACTGTCTTATAAGTACCGTGCGCTAACCGATTGCGCCACGGGAGCACCCCAATCAGGGAAATTATAATATATAATAGTTTAAACTTTTTATTACAACATAATAATGTGGTCGTAATGAACTATTTGCAGTCATAAGTAATTGTGTTCTTGCAAATATAATAAAAAAAAATAATTTGAAGCTATTTTAGGAGGAGAATGTAGTGAGACATAATTTAAGATGCTCTGAAGGTAGAACTTCAATGTTACTACATTTTGCATGTTCTCTTTATATTCTGCTCTTAATGCTGTTTTTGATCAGAGATGCTTACATTTTGTTATATAATATACATATTCACTAAACAGAGATCATGACGAGAGGGGTAACACAAGCTACCATTAACAACAGGCTGTCTTAATACACAATAATATACATTTCTTTTTTCAGTTTCGATGTTGCTTCTTTAGTCTAAATAAACCTTGAGACAGGTCAATTTGATTCTTGGCCTAATATTGGGGTTAAGAATTGACTTAAACAAGGATAATAATAAAATAGGTAAATTGTGAACGTTTCTTTCCATCCCAGCTGGGACATCTGACAGCTTTCACTCTTTCTATAGTCATTGTGAGTTTTTATTTTGAAGTGTGGTCCAACTGAGCTCACCAGCAATTATTAGTGTCATGGCACGTTTCTAAACTGGAGAGCTTCCCTTTATTTTAATGGGTTCACTGATGGCAGCTCCAGTGGCGCAATCGGTTAGCGCGTGGTACTTATAAGGCAGTACATGTTCAGCAATGCCGAGGTTGTGAGTTCGAGCCTCAACTGGAGCAGCTGTTTTAACCAACACTTACTAAGTAGGTCAAAAATATAATTGCCGGTTCCTAATAACCAATTCCTGTAATGAATGTTACCTTAAGTCTATAACAAGATGTTAAAAACTTAATATTTCTTAAAAAAGTAAGATGCTACCATGCTATATTTCTGCACAATAATGCAGTACTGTACTTAAAACAGTTTTTGTCACCTGCATCACCTTTAACTTACCTGTTAGAACTAGGTACTCAGATATGGCAATGATGTTTCCAGATTGTTTAATAAGGACTTGTTAGTCTTAAGATTTTGAAACCTTGAGACCTGTTACATAACTGAAGGGTTAAGGGGCATATTCACTAAACAGAGATCATGACGAAAGGGGTAACACAAGCAACCATTAACAACAGACTGTGTCTTAATACACAATAATATACATTTCATTTTTCAGTTTCGATGTTGCATCTTGATTCTTGGCCTAATATTGGGGTTAAGAATTCACCTAAACAAGGATAATAATAAAATGGGTGAATTGTGAACGTTTCTTCCCATCCCAGCTGGGACATCTGACAGCTTTCACTCTTTTTATAGTGATTGTGAGTTTTTATTTTGAAGTGTGGTCCAACTGAGCTCACCAGCAACACATAGATTCAAACAGAAAACTTCAGACGTTCAATGTTGGTGTGTACCATGGGTCAAAACCAAAATGGTACCAGAGACCACCCTAATAACCCTTTCATTATTGACTAATGTTGTTATTAGTTATTTTTGATATCGGTCTATTTTTCACAAAGTGTAAAAAGCTTCTCTGTTCCAATTTGCTCCATGTACTCCATGTGCTGCTTTAACCCACAACTTCAGTGTTGAATGATATGGGCTTGATCTGATCCACAACGGCACACTGGCATTAAATAAAGAATAGGCCTAAATTATTAAATAAGATTCATTTCTTGACAAAGTGCCAAACTCTGAAAATTGTGTTCCAACCATTTCAATTTCACGTCATGATGCCCGCATTTTGGAATTATACATGGTACTGTAATCAAACAATCAATGCAATTAATGATCCACAAATTTATTGTAAAAAGGGACTTGGGTTAAGTTTGGAAAGCAAAGAAAACCATTAAAAAAACCTCCTTAGTTATAATACAGAAAATATTCATGTTTACTGGCACAAAGCAATCTGTTATTTAGAACTCAACCAGGTTTTTGCTCACTGTCCATTGTAATTCTAGCAAAATATTAGTGTCATGGCATGTTTCTAAACTGGAGAGCTTCCTTTCATTTTAATGGGTTCGCAGATGGAAGCTCCAGTGGTGCAATCGGTTAGCGCGCGGTACTTATAAGGCAGTACATGTTAAGCAATGCCGAGGTTTTGAGTTCGAGCCTCACCTGGAGCAGTTGTTTTTAAAAAACCATAAGAAATGCAGTCACAACTTCAAACACGATTGGATTTTATTCACATGCAAAGTCTTGTGTTTCATAAACATTAGCAATAAACAATCATCTCTGTTGGTATGTTCCAGTATGGTGTACTTTCTTAAAATGAAACGACCGGTGCCAGTGTTTTGGGGGTAAAATACGACGTCTCACACGGTCCAGTGCCAGTCTCGGGAACGGGTATCTTAGCAGGCGCTTGGTAAATGCCATCCTCACGGGTGCGCACTTTGGATACAGCGGGTGGATTTACTCTCCAGAAGAGCTTCTTCAGCATCCTTCGGAACTCTTTACGCATCAAGCAGTAAAGCACCGGGTTCAAGCAGCTGTTGGCGTGCGCAAGGCAGACGGTTAACGGAAACACATAGGCGTGCACCATGTAGTACGTTTTGTCCCAGCGCACCGCGTTTAGCTTTACAAGCACACCCCAGAGCGTGATGGCATGGTTGGGCATCCAGCAGATAAAAAACGACAGAACGACAACAGTCACCGATTTAGTGACTTTTATTCGCCTGAGTTGCCGGTTGCGGTTCGCGAAGCTCTTTCGGCGAACGAAGCGCAACAGGAGCGCGTTGCAGATAGAAAGTGTGATCATGGGCACGACGAAGGCGACCAGCACTTTCTGTAAATGGTAAAGCGCCAACCATTGATGCCCATCTGGAAATCGGAGCAGGCAGAGACGTTCACCTGCTACTGCGCTTACCGTGGAGAAGGCGGTGGTCGGCGCGGTAGCCAAACTGGCCAAAACCCAAAGCGCAGCGCACAGGCTTTTAACCGAACCCATCGTGCGCCTGCCACCTCCATGCATACCACACGTTACCGACCAGTACCGACTAACGCTCATTGCCGTGAGAAAAAACACACTCGCGTACATGTTCATTACCGTAACCGAGAGGACGATTTTGCACATGGCGTTTCCAAACGGCCAGCTGAAATCCAGCGCGGCATCCGCAGCCCAGAACGGCAGCGTCAGTACGAACTGGAAGTCCGTGATGGCTAAGTTCACGACGAAAAAGTTGATCGTGGATTTATTTTTCCCTCTGCGTATCTTCATCAGGAAAATGACCAGCAGGTTGCCGACCAGACCCACGGCGCACACGGCCGCGTAAACAGACGTGATAATGACCCGCAGGATGAGACTCCCGTCTGCGCTCACGTCGATGTCCTCCAGACTGCTGAACTTGTGCTGGTGCCTCAGACTCCAACTCTTGTTTAACGTTGCCCCTCCGCTGTGGTTCACGATTCCTCCCATACTGCTTAAATAAAGAACTGGTGCCTTTTACAGCCCCGATCTGTCCACTAATTGCGTTTTCCATGAAGCAACGCTTGGATAGAGTTTGTTCCCTTCGCTGCGTAAATGCAGGCTTTTATTGGTTCCATCGCACCTTTTATTCCCGCCCTTAAAGCGGAGTGGATCGATCATTCTGATTGACGTTTGGCTGCAATAATGCCCTACAAGACACACTAGCATCTGAGCATCATTGGTGCAGAATTAACTGCCATGGGAACATTAGAACGTCACCAAAAGTCCTGAATAGGCGTGGCCACATGCAGGGGCGTGGTGGCCATTGGGAGGTTTCCCGAACGGGAATCATATTTTGATGAGAAATCATTTACAAATTCAATTTATTTACTTATCACTAAGTCCCACCCGCAGGTAAACTCGATAACTTAAAAGATAACTGCCACAGAGAAGACCTGAACCACACCACCTGGCATAAGGACCTTGTGAGGCAAAAATTCTGCCCACTAAGTTGAGTTTTATTATTTAATTATTAATTCGATTAATCCGGCATAAAGAGCTGGGCTAGAAATAGCCCAGACAAGGTGACCAGTCCTGGACAAGGTGCATGCAACCCCCCCCC
>JAOTRQ010100324.1:0-10238 GCA_028565875.1 Hoplisoma paleatum | reverse complement strand
TGTGACGTCACAAGTGTGTATCAAACTGGTCGCCCGCCGCATTAGTTGGTACCTCAAAAGTAGCCCGCAGCTTCAAATAGGTTGGTGACCCCTGGTCTATCCCAATTCAAAAGTTCACTTATTCTCTTTTATTGATTATCTTCCTATTTTCTATGACAATACAGTTGCAAAAGTCCTACTAAAAGTCAGATCCAAAACGAATTAAAATCAACTACTCTGCCGTTAATAAGAATGATACCAGACATTACAAGAGGCTGAAAGCAGTGAGCTGTTAAACAGGGAGTTGATGGATGTGATGCACAGTGAGCTGTGCTGACCCCTGGCTAGAAAGTCCGCGCTCAGCATGGCTTCACTCGCTGTTCACCTCGAGTTGGCATGGAAGCCATTTGATGCTGCTATAGCAACAGACAGGAACCCCTGGAAGACTGTACAATAAGAATGCTTTCACAGTGACCATGTATGACACAATGAAAATCGTCACTGTTCTCACACAGTGGATCATTTTGTATCTTCAATTGACTTTACATGCATGTTTTTAGACTGTGGAAAGAAATCGAAGCGGCCAAAGTAAACCCATGCAGACATGAGGAGAACATGCAAATTCAGAAAGCTCCGGGTCTACCCAAGAATCAATCCCGAAACTTATTAATTATATTTGTTTCATTTATCGACTTTTTGTTTGACCAACAGGTCACAGAAAAACAGATTTGGAACAATAAAATGAGAGTCTTGAATACTACGTGAAGACTGGCTTCTGCAAAAAAAATACAGTAAATCTGGTGAATCTGGTAAAGTGCGAAAACATAAGAATTATCTTTAACAGCAGCCCTTGCTTTGGAACATGTTATTTCCTCCTAAAGTCCAAAGACAAGAAGTGAATGATAGAAAAAGTGCACTGGGTATAGTCACCACTTTGCTTTTACACACAGTGCAATGAATCCTCCTCATTACAACCCAATCCATGAAGCGAAACACATTTACACAGACTAGTAAACACAAGGGAGCAGCAGTGAGCACTAAGTGAGCATTAGGTTAAATATTATCAATTTAGTTTTTTATGTAAATTAATTAACCACAAAAATAGCTCATGAAATAGTCATACAAAGCATACAAGTCATTCTGGAGATGGATGCAGAAATAAATATTTGGCAATAATGAACACAACAGCATCAGATGTTGAGGGCTGAAAAAACCTGTATATAAAACAGACAATAGATAGAACCTTGTCTGAGGATTGGACCCAGAACATTCTTGCTGTGAGGTGACAGTGCCACCCACTGAGCCACCCTTCTTCAATTAATCGAATGCAAAAAAAAATATTCAAAAAGAAAACAAGACCTGTGAATCCCAAAATGCTAAATCACGCAACAAAATCCTCTGAAGAAAAGTTGTATGATTTTATTAACATTCTTTTCTATGAGCTGCTTTGTCAAGGTCATCCTCCCATCTGCTTACGCACAAAATCTCTCCTGAATCATTGTCATCCCTCTCTGTTGAAACTTTGTCCTGACTGGCTTACCTATTTGTTTTTTTCTCTCTGTTCTATTCCCACTTCGGTATGAATTAATTATGATTCATGTTCCATTATCTATGTAGGTCAGCTCATTTAAAAGTTTGGGACAAGATGAGAATGTTCACAAAATTCACCTGCAACAAAAAGAGACAGTAAAAGTAACAGCTACTATGTAAAATCTTTTATATTAAAGTGTGTGTGTGTGTATATGTGTATATATATATATATATATACACATACACACACACAGAGAGAGAGAGAGAGAGAGAGAGAGAGAGAGAGAGAGAGAGAGACAGAGGGTGAACATGTCGCACGCACGCACACACAATTATTGTAAATATATCCGGTTATTAAAAAAAAAAATATATATATATATATATATATACCTTTTTTTTCTTTCCTCCTATTGTTTTATTGTAATATATTTCATTCTTCTCTATAGTTTTATATCTGTAAATTTTCTTGCAAAACCTTTATTTTATTTTTATTTATATATATATATATATATATATATATATATATTTGTACTTATATTTGTATGTATGCTTTGGCAATACGAATGCCCATATTTGTCATACCAATAAAGCATCTTTTGAGTTTGAGTTTGAGTTGAGAGAGAGAGAGAGAGAGAGAATGCACTTAACAATAATCACAATTAATAAACTAAAGGTTAATTTAATAAGACAACAACAATATTAACTTAGTCTAACTTGGTTCAAACTTCTACGTTTTCAGCTCAACATACCAGCAGAGCCTGAATCGTTTCACACAAAAAACAAACAACCCCCACAAACAAAGACATACTCTATTTGTGCTGCAACATACTAGAGATAATATTGACGCATCTATAATTTGAAATGGCTTATTTATAGGGAACGAGCGTAAGATGACTTGTTTAGAAGGTTTGCAAGATAATAAAACACTCCGCACTCCTTTCCTCTGATGCACACATAGCTCTCACACGCCAGCACACAGTACTCCAAGAGAGCTAGTTTGTGTGAACAGCTTTTATTGGCATTTCAATTTAAATACAAGATATGTAAATAATATGTAAACAGGGGATTTTCATATTTTAATATTGCGTTTGCATCGACGAAACGATTTGACTATTTTAACCAATAATTGATATTATATTTATACTGTTATCAATAAAGGAAATGAAACATGTCTTTTATCCAAACAATGGCAGGCGAGATAAAACTAACTTACATGACAGACCAATAAAGAAAGATAAAGAAGCCAAAAGGTACTGTGACTCACTGGATATAAAATATCTCTGCACACTCAGCAAGAAGCTTCGTCTTCATAGCCTGCCAAGTCTCGCTTCAGGCCAAAGCAAATCAGCTCAGTTCTTGTGTAAACACTAGACTTTGGGGTCCTAAAGATCTCTAAGCTTAAATAAAATTTTGCATGCTAAACTACCACATTATTAAACAGCACTTGAATGAAGTAAGCTACAAAACCACAGGAAACCCTTTAATCATTTTTCTTAGAACAACTTGTTTCAAAATCAGCAAATCGATGGTTTGTGTAACCACAAGACCTAAATCCAGACAATATGCAGAATGCAGAAAAAATGTCAGAGCGGATCTCACTATGATAAGAAAAAACAAACCAAGAGAACCAACAGTTCCAGGTTTGCTACATTACCATCCATCCATCTTTCATTATTATTATTTTAATACCATGTTTTACACTATTTGGTTACATTAATGACAATACTAGTAATTACTGGTTACACAAAGTTCGTTGTCAGTCTCAGTCAATATTTACACTTAGCACCCTAGATGAACTTGGATGGCAGCTGCCGTAAATCAAACCCAAAATTCATGTGGTGAAGTGACTGTATATGCAAATATAAAGGTTAAGAACAGTTAAGTACAGAGTACAGTTGTGGAGAAAAACGGCATAATGTAACTGCTAAGAACAGGTTTGCATCTAACTAATGCTAATATCTGCATTAATCTGAGCAGAAAAAGTTGAAGGAAAACTCAATTTAAGGCTGGGAACCACAGAAAAAGGAGATAAAACATTTAAATGGTTATCGAGACTTAATTATATTGGTTTGATGACTAAGCTATTCAAAGGAATGGGATAAAGTTACACACGAGCTAGCGTATAATCGTTTTGTGTAACGAAAATGGGTGAATCATCACTTACAAAGCCAGATTTGCAAATAAAAACACTTGTTTAAGTACAAATGAAAAATAAAAAAGGATGATTTATATTTGAGTACCTAAAAACCTTCTTGTTGGGAGTGCATGCAGGATGACGATGTATCTATGTAGAGAATCCAAACGATTCTTGAACAGATCGGTCAATCTGCTGGAATTAACTCTTTCCCTCCTGAATGCCTACTACTAGGAGCAACCCATATATATGTTACTGGGGCTACCAATGGACGATATTTGCATAAAAGAAAGCAAACCTCCACAAGTGATGACTTATCATAGTTCGGTCAGATATTTCATGACTCCACAAAAACATTTATCGCAGAAATTTGACTTACATTTTTTTTGTTTTTGGAACATGCAATTGTTCACAAATTTAGAACATAAGAACAAGTCACTGAAAACGAAACACAGCTTGTCCTTTAAATATAAACATTTTTGATGCTTCTATTGCTGTCCGTTTTGCATTGTAAAAGTCACACTGAATTTAGAACGGCAGGGACATCAGCACAGTCAAAACATCAGAGATGTTCTGGATTAAAGAAACTGTTGATTAGGGTACAACATTTGCAATTCTAAAATCTAAACAGAATAATGTCTAAATTTCAATCACTACAGCAGATTTCATTAAACCAGCAGCCAGGCTGCTTAAGGTCTAGGGCAGGAGTGGGAAAACTACAGCCTGAATCTGACTAATTAATCCGACTCATTTACTATTTATAATTTTACTTCTTTTTTTTTTCAATACACTGGGTTGTGTGATCCAACATAGCACTTGTCCTGATTAAAAAATATATATTAAAAACCACATTCACATGTGTGTAACCAAACACATAATGGAATGAGTCTGGTTTTTGCTGAGTCTGGAATGAGTCTGTGATCATATTTTTTAAAAAATCCTTAAAAAAGATGATAAAGGTTTCAGTGTGTTGTAATAAATTCCTTACAAACAAAAAAATTCCATCCGAGGATGATGGTAGACTAGTGGATTAGCAGTATCCCTTCAGCAACACAAATAATCCTGTGTGCTCCATGGGGACCAAACAAGCTGGGATAGATGAAGAAAGAATGTCATTGTATTGCACATATGTCTGTATATACATCGAAGAATAAAATATATTATCTGGCACCTAAGAGGAAGCCAAAAGTGTTATAAAAATGTGTTATGTGGACTTGGGAATGAACGGGAATGGAACAATTTTGTGTATGTGTGTGTGTGTGTGTGTGTGTGTGGTCAGACAAGCTGGCAGATTGTAGTGCTACATTCGGTCAACATGTCTAGAAATATTAGAATCTCCTACAGGCTCCAACTGTCCTTCTTACTCGTGCACAAGCAGTCATGAACTCATACAAACTCCCATATGCACACACAGCATGAGCACTGGGCTAAAATTAGTGGCTCACTGCTGCGTCTCTTGAGAAAAGAACACTCAATGCAGGGGGAAAGAATGAAGTCCTACGTACACTCCAGGGACACTCTGTGAATCTTGTTTATTGTTAGTGCTATTTTTTCTTTAGGCTTACTGAGCTCCACAAAGGCACACGTGACTAGGAATGTTCAGATGACTAACAGGGTGACTAATAACATGTAAAACAAAAGACCCTTGATTTACAATAAAACTAATCATAATAGCCAACATGAGAATCTCAAGTATCAGCGACTAGTATACGGGTAGAATACTATGTCCCACTACTACCAATCTGCTACTGTTGGGCCCTTGAGCAAAGCCATTAGCCTCTGATTGCTTGGACCAGTGGTACCAGAACCACTGTAGGTCCCATTAAGAAAAACATTAAAGATTTACAGTAGCAACCCTTAAGTAATCAGTGCGTTTACGGTTTTTACTTGTTTACTCAGAAAACTCAATCAATTCATTGAACGCAGATGGACGAGTGTTTAAAATGTGAGATCAGGCCATGCAACATCACTTGACGTTCTAGATACATATTTAACCACAAAAGTAGACTGTACGGTGTACAAAAATTTATAATTAATCTCTATTTCAATTATTAAAACATGATACAGTCGTCCTCTATATTAGGAGTTACAATTTTTAGTTTTTAATGAAAAAGACATAACTGGTAAATTGCCCTATTTTAATTCTAATTTGCTTTTATATCATGATATTTACAGTACAAGATCATTAAATTTATTGTTAGTTATCCCAACCACAAGAACACAACTTGGTAAAACAGCTTTCTTATTGTATGCCCCATATGTCTGGAATAAATGTTGAAAATATTAAATTATGAGGTTTTACCATCTCTTAAAAAATAATCATTGACTGCACGGTGCAGTCAATTTTAATTAGATCTTTCTTAGTAATGTGTAGTATTATTATGTTATGTGTTTACTAATTGTATGCAATTGCTGTATTGTAACTACTGTCACTTATCTTGGTCAGGAGAAGAAATATTGTAACTCAATGGGACTAAATACTGTTGAGAATAAATAAATCTGTAAAACAAGAGATTGGTAACTATTTTAAAGTGAATGTTTCATGATGGGAAATGGTTCCTCAATACACAAGTTCCAAGGCAAATTTATATCAAACACAATCTTAGATGATTTAATATCTCCAATTCACCTCACATCCCACCTCATAGGGGATTTTGAAAGGAAACCGAAGCACTGGGATCAACACCATACAGAAAAGACGCTGACTGTCCCTTCTTGCTACCCACTTATCCAATGTGCAACCCTGGGATTGTAAAATTAAGCACATCCTCCAGTATATTTAGTTAATCCCTGATAACAGTATGCTTGTTTATTCTCATCTGTGATAAATCCAGTTTAAAACTGCACACACACAAAACACATCATACTAGGCACTCATCCTAACTACAGAGCATAAAGCTAAATAACCAAGCTGTTGCTTACATAATGTCCAAGCACACCAGAGGTTATTATATTCAGAATTTTACATGACACTGATCTAAATTAAAGAAGACCAAATTATAGAAAATTACTTCAGTGTTATGGGTTTTCAAGAGGGATTTAACATAATCATAGAATCACAAAAGAAGTCCATGTGAGTGAAATGACGAGCAACAGCATGAGCAGTACCATGGGAAATTGATGACTGGTAACTTTTCTTTAAAAATCAGCGAATAACACAGAAGCTCTGTCCTACCTGCAATCACACTATTCAGCTCAATCTCCTCCTCTTCTTCCTCATCTTTAACACGCAGGTATTTTGCTGGCTGGGCAAGCCTGGAGAAACGGAGCAAGGAAAGGGTGCAGGGGAAAGAGGAAGAAGATGACGCACAGATTAGTGATTATCTAGCAAAACGAAAACTTTCAGGAACAGAAAATCAGTGAGCATTTCTAACTTTGCAGAAGCAGCTGTATTAAATGTGTATGAAGCAAGTCGTTTTGGAGTAATTGGGGCCAATAATCACGTGTTAAATAGAATCAAGTGAACAATATATAACTGCTAGCTCATTAAACACACTCCGGACTGTAACGTGCAGTGTGTAGATTAGAAAGTGTAATTAACACTGTTTATAGAAGACTCTTACAGAGTGACTAGTGTGTTAGGCCATGCTCATGCTGTGAGACTACAGAGCAGAGAGTATCCTGCTACAGCTTTTAAAACAAACTTTAAACAAAGTAGTATATATTTCAGACATTTTTAAATTGCCATTTTACTTGCTTGACCATTTGTAATCTATTACTAAAGAATAAGAGATAAACCTAAGTACAAGGAAGTGATTTCTAGCAGAAGTATATTCCAGTAGCTGCTAACAATGTCTAATAAAACTAGAATTCTTGAATATAACAGTACTTAAATATATATATTCATATATCCCTGTGGATCTTTTGAATCTCAATATTCCTCTGAATCTTCAAGTTGCATTTCCATAATGACTTCTGCTACAGTTTCACGACTGTTTCATTTTCTCACTCATTTGCTCGCCCTAAATTTCATTCAAACTCATTTTGGGATGAGTTGTAGACCCTAATGCAGAAGGGAAGTATATAAATGTAACGGAATATAGCTTGGCAGAAGAACATTACAACATCTGCCCCTGCACTCAGGCACTCATACAAGATGGGATATGCAAAAGGACTCTTTAACTGTTCTGTAAATGTGCTCATGTATATATGATGAGACGGCATTATAGGAGTCCTAGATTACCTTGTAAAGAATTACCATATTAAAGCCATTGTATATATAATAAATTTATACATGGTTCTATTTTGTCAATGGCAACCGGATCATTTGAATAAACATTAATTTATTTTTGGACTGCATGATGGCAAGTGGCTAGCACCGTTACCTCGATTCTCTGCCCACATGGGGCTTTCTGTGTGAAGTTTCAACTCCTATTAAAATAACTCTGCTTTCCTCCAAGTCCAAAGACATGCCATCGGGCTAATTGCAATTGTCCAGTAGATAGCCAACCACTACATTGTAGTGCTGGTCCCAAGCCCAGACCAATAGAGAGGGTTGCTGCATTTACATTGCGTTTACAAAATGACTTACATTACCACAATACACTATATTGAGCAGTTGATGGTTAAATGCCCTGCTCATGGGCCCCAACAGTGGCAACTCAGCGGAAGTTGACAGGTGACTGTCTTATCTCTAGTCTGATCTCTAGTCTAGTACCTTAACCACTAAAAAAAAAACAACAACAACACAACACACAAAAAAGATGTGCCAAGTGAAAAATGTGGACTACAATCCGCTGTGGCGACCCCCTGAGCAGGGAAAAAGCTGAACTACAAGGAAGACGATGATTACTTGCAAATTTTTATGCAAAAACAACTGACGACAGCAACAGGCAAAGACGGTGGTAACTTTGTGTTACACCACACAGGCCACTAAGCAAAGGAATTCAATGAAATTGATCAAATAGGTGGATTTATAACATTTTCAACCAAGACGCTTTCAATCATTCTGGCAATTAAGCCTCTGCCAACGAGGGTTTAGTGGGTGAACCACCTAATGTGTGGAAATGGCTGGTATTTAGAACTCAGAACTGGAACAGAGATTAGACTTTCCTCACATGTAGAAATGTTTAAATCAAAGTAAAAAAAAATGTCTCCCGCGCCTGTCTTCGAGCTCTTTATTTTGCACTTACTTTTTCAAAATATTTTATTTTGATGGCTTTTGTTTTAAAGCTTTCAATTATAACTGTTTGAAACTAGAACGGAGGTTCTAGATCTTGGAAATGTTTAACAGATTTTAAAATGTTAAGGAATTTTAATTCTTCTTACTTATGTAAAGCACTTTGAATTGCCATTTCGAATGAAAATGTGCTATAAACAAACTTGATGTAGACTAAGAATAAACATTACACACTGTTTTGCAGGAGCTCATCATGTTAACATTATTTTGAAGAGGTTTGAGGAGTAAGACAAGACCTCTCAGTGGTATTCCAAAACACTGAATTGAACTTTCTGAGATAAAAATGTCAAGACAATGCCAAAAAAAGAAAAGCTTTTTGAAAAATAAAAATAAAAACTTCAATTTTAGAAATTAGTCAATGACATGAGCAAAATTTATTAGAATTTTGCTCAAGTTATTATAATTTTCCTTAGTAAGAAAAAACCATCGTTGAATCATTGTTTATGATCCAATACAGAATCCCAGATGTACTCAATCAATTATTTCCTCCAAAACCTTTCCTTTCTTTTATGTATTCTTTTCTTTCAGCTGATCCTGTTATGTGTCACCATAGTAGATCTTAATTAATGTGGCAGAAGTTTTACACCAGATGTCCCGATTTATACATAAAACATTTATAATATAATAAAAACCTGTTACACGAAATCCCTTAGTGTTAGACAAAACAACAACAAATATGGTAGCAGCTCTACTTGGCTACATGATTATAAAACTGCACTTAAACTTAAATTAAACTATTACAAATATTAAAATCTGTTAAACATCTTGTATAAAAGGAATAAGATTTTATAAGGTACTCCTATCCATTAGCTTGCTAAATCATTAATATATTTTTCTAGGTGCTTTCCCGGTTATATAAGGCCATCCTTATATAATCCTTACAGAATATTCATTTTTCCCAGACTACCCAAGTAGTTGAGTAATGTCTCTCAACACCTACAATATATAAAAAAAATCCATTTAATATTAAATCATGCGTTAAAGTTTTCTTTAACGCCTCCAACAAAAAGCATGGTACAAATGTTTAGTTCCTCATGGAAAAGAAATAAAACACTGGTATAAAAGCCAGTTGCATTACTAAAACCTGAAATGTGCCTGTCTCTACCACACTACATATTGTATAATCCCCGATTCTAAGAAATAATCCCTTTGCAGATGGATAACAACCGGGATGGCATAATCAACCAGGCCCATTTAATCTGGATCTAGCTTTAACAAGCAATCATGTCTTATTATATTCCAAGATGTCACGCTTCTCTGATCATAGTTAAAATTCTGTACTTTTTAAGATTTACACTCGTTTATTCTCCCAGTTTACATAAAAGTAGGGCTGTCCACAACCAAGGATTTTGTTGGTCGACTAGTGGTCGTCATTTACTCCAACTAATCGACTAATAGTCGACTAAAAATACCATT
>JAOTRQ010100305.1:0-10239 GCA_028565875.1 Hoplisoma paleatum | reverse complement strand
TGTGACGCCGTTCAAATTAAAAGTCCCAGAAGTCCTTTGACGAGACGCAGCGTTTTTCTTTCCTTCGACCAATGGAAATTGTCCGACTGGTAATTTTTTTGGTCGACCAACGATTAATCGATTAATCGCGGTCAGCCCTAATCTAAAACCATAATATGAATTTTGTCCTGTTTCACTGCTATAGGGTCATTCAGAGGATTTGGTGCCATCTTCATCCAGAGGACGTTATGTGTATGAATGTATGAAAATGGAATATTTATATTTAACATAAATATGAAAAATATCTTGGATATATTAGATATCACTTGTATTTAATTCATATCTGTAGTCTCTACTGCTCCTATAAACACCCCAAAGTTTGGAAAAAAAATCCATCCATCAGTTTTCTGTAAATTATTTCAAATAGTTTGGTGTCAGGAAAAACGTGCCATTTTGACTTCCATGGTATTGTGACATGATTTGTATTAAAATCTTTCCGGTACCATCAATCACCTGGCAAACGTCATTAGAACTTTACCTGGTGGTTCGTTGAAGATTCACAGTTCGTCTGCTGGGTTCATGTTCACCTTACATTGAGATGCAGAGCGGTACGGGGGAAAGTCCCACAGGATGGCAGGTCGAACAGAATACACAAACTCCTTACACCTTCTCCCAGCCCAAGAACAGACAATAAGGATATATTTTTATATTGCAAAAAGTAGCCAATCGGCAGAACGGTCCTATAGTAGCCTGTAGTCGTCTAATAACATCTTTTTCCAAATTCTGTACCTAGACTACAGTAAAGTCCAGCATAATGGAAGTAGACCAGAACTTATTTTATTCCAAATCACCACGGTTGGTTAGATGAGATCTTTAGACGACTTCTTTGTTTATGAGCGATGCGTGTCAAGTTTCTCTATACAGATTTTATACACACACAAAAAACAAGATAGAATGGTGCACAATAAATGTATCATTCCTGCAGGTCCTTTGCTGTCATATATATATCGTTTAATCAGAAGTAAATTAGGATTGTATGAAACATGTTGCATGTAAACGTTGGACCACTGGCACGCTGGTCACTGGCACACTGGTCTTTAAGCTACTGTGGAATTGTATTATTTTGAAAACGACCAAAACGCATGGTTAAGCGTGATGATGATCTTTAACTTTCCATTGCATCGTCTAGCAAATTTGCCACAAATTACAAATGAAGAGGAGGTAAAACCTCCCACATTATAAATAATTCACAGCACATTGAGTACATTATTAACCTGACACAATTATAGCCATCATGTATCATAATGAGCAAATCAAACTTGTTCGTAATAGAGACTTATTTCCCATCTTATTTTCTCAAATTTACATTTCAATTGTCTACACATACATGCTACAAATAAAGAAGAATTATGCAATGAAAGGTTAAGTGTCAAAACGATCCATGTTTCTTCATCCCACTGCATTTCCGTCCTGAAGACTTTGAACAATGATTGTTTACATATTTGATATATTCGATCGAAATATCACTTTGTGCTGGTGCACACACAGCTGCAGCATGTCTGTTGTCAGAGTGTTTCGTGTGTGTGTGTCCTGTGAAGCTGATAACATTGTACATAGTGCCAACACGGCACTGTACCGTACCTGTACTGTAACGTTGTATATAGTTGTACATAACAAACACCCGTGTTGTTGCTGGTATCTTTTGTATCAGTGCGTTTAAAGTGCAGGAAACAAAACTCGTTTGTTTTTTAACAATTAAAAACATCCAAAGGAATTTTTGTACTGGTGTCTTCTGGTGCTGGAAAACTATCCATGATTCTAACCAGCATGTTCAAATTTTAACCTTTATAATTTTTTAGTTTTCAGCTTCTCAGAAGGCGATGGGTGAGAGCAAGCGGTAAGAAATCAAGTTTACACACATTTGCCGGATTAAATATTCTCACTCACTGGAGTGACACTTCAGAACAATGGCACTTATTAAGAGCTTTTATTCAGCTGCATAAAATCTGTCTGTAAATAGTGGTTCATATTCTTCCTTTCCAAGACGACGTGGGCCACGATTTCTACACAAAACATGCCGGTGAAAAGATTCATATCAATTCCTGCAGGATTTAGTTTGATCACAACTGCTTTACTTTCCAATCACATTTAATGACCACCTTGTAATGTCATTGGCTGCAGTGTGAAACTCATGAAGGAAGTCATGTTTCTTCAGATGGTTTAGTGGGTATTAGGAATGTATAAACAATGTCAACAACAAACTGGGTATGAATCAATTCTTACAAATGATGAGAGATAAGTAACTAATCACATTTGCTTGAGTTGTTTTTGGTGTACTTGTACTTTTTGAAGTTTACTTTATTGTTTTGAGTTAAGAATTGGATTTGCTAGAATAAAAACAAATGTTATATCCAGTGGATGTGGTTGCCAGATTACAATAGATTTTAGCCAAACACACTTTTAAGTCTGATCAACTTTACCAGGGAAATTTCTGCTTTACCCTGGATTTGTCCTGGTCAGGGTCACCTTGGTGATCGCAGGCCACAATGGCCAGTCCCTAGCCATAGCCAAATTATATTTAGCATAATTTGATAGCATTGCTGAGATCAGAACCCCATACTGCAAAACCAGATTGCCTACTGATTCTGAAGTAAAATGAAAAAGCTACAGACACCTAAAATACAAAAAAAAGGTTTTTAATACGTACAATAGGTTGTTAGCAATGAATATTTTTCTGTAGTTCAGGTCATTGTGACATTATTTGCAATTGAATTCTTTTCATCCTCAAATCGTTTTCTTTCTTGTAATCACATTTAATTACAGCTCACATCTATTAGTATCATTTTTAGCTTACAAAGGAAAGAATAATTATTCTGAAGTTACATTATTATGCAGCAATTTTTTTGTACATAACCGAAAAAAAAGGCCACAATAAAAGAGGCAGCTTTAAGAATAAATGACACTAGGAAACTAGTTTATGAGTAAACTATGATAACAGGTTGCTCCTGCTATGTTACTAGTGTTAGTATTAAAAAGGTTAGGAATGTTTAAACGCTTTGTAGGATTTATAAGATATTAATCTTTGGTACAAAGCCATTTTGATATAAAAGTAAAAAAGCATTTTTTTAAATTTCTTCCACATTGCAGTCTTAATGCTGAAACAGTAGCGCACTAAAATGGACATACTACTTCTAACCTTGCTCCTCAACAGATCACACAGACAAGCAGTTCAATATGAAGACATTTCTTATACAACACACAGAAAGTAACAGCAACCATGAGAGGGGAAAGGTTTGGTCAGGAAGCCACTACTGGAAGACGAGATACATTTATATTTACAAAGATGCAAACATTCTGTGTGCATTTAAGTGTAGATAAAAGCTGGCTTTCTCATCTTGCGGTTTTGCAGAGGGTTGAGAAAGCACCGTCGGTCCAACTGGACATTTGGCGTCGGATTTGTCTGCTCTTTTGGCGGACAGAAGAGGGAATTGATTTTCCCGTGGTGGTGTTCTGGCTGGAGTAACTCCGAGCCAAGACTATTTTGTACCGCTCCATAGCTTCAATCCTAAAAATAATGAAAAAGACCTGATAATTGCATCCATATTTAATATATTTACAGTCACTGATTGATGCTTTGAATCAAAGCGATGTAAGGATGAGGTGGGGTTAGAGAAATCAAAGTGCTTGAAACTTATAGCGCGATCTCGGGTGACTCTTTAAACAAAGCTGTTAAATCTTGGCCAGAAACTGACCAGAATCTTTAAGCATCAGTCATGGGGATTTTTAGGGTTAGAAAGAAGGTGTGCAGCAGCCCAAAGCACTTTTGCTGAACGCATTAGTTTGGCATGAAAGCTTTTCACATCAATTCAACCTTCATGCACTTCAAACTGACTCATTTTAGATCAGCGTTTAAAATTTTTACCTTTTGTCGCTACTCCATCAGAGAGTATCTGAATTTGCTGCTGCCAAAATCAAGCACAGGTTAGTCTTTGGTCGGGATAGGTTTTACAGTAAACAAAATGTGGAAAACTGAAATGTATACAACATATATGCTTAGAATGGGACTACAATGTTGGTACATGTGGCCAAATTGACCTGGGGCTAATCAATTTAAGGGCGAAGATTTAGTTCGTAGACTATAAACACACATGATTCCTAAATTCTCTTCATAATCTAGGATATTTTCCTGTTCTACCTCTGTGTGCCTAACTCAAATCAGAGTTCTAAAGCCCTCTAACTGCTAAATCTTCTGACCATACTTCTTATTCCTGTTGCTTAGATATGCATTCTCAATGACTCATATGACCACTGGGAAAAGTAGGCGTTTAGCATAGCATCGACTTCCTGTAAAGTAGTACTATGACCTTGTCCACACAAAGACAAACCTATTTCATTTCTGTAAAGTCATCAGCATATTACGAAAAAAACGGTGTCACTGAAAACACTGTAGTATGTATAATCAGGCCCATTGGTGGCACTGTGACACTGCCACAGAAACACGTGATTGATACTCAGCACTGGTATGATTGTGGAATCTAACGCAATCTGGGTGTGAAACAGTCCACAGGTTATGCCTTTTAAACCAGCCTGTTCTAGGACTATAATAGTTTACGGAGAACATCCTGGAGATCTGGCCCTAGTATACTTCGACTCTGAAGCACAGGTCAGACTGTAGTTTGCAATTGTTAGCAAGACTTTTTAACGTCATTTTTCACTTTCGTCACATTAATGTCAGCTAAATTCTACCAAGCTATAGTAATGCCCATCTTAAAGCTCTAGAGCAGGGGCCGGGAACCTGTGGCTCTTTCAGTGGCGGCATATGGCTCGCAGACAAATCTTTAATAAAAAAAATTATATCGTTAAAAGTATAAAACATTCTCATGTACTTCAATCCATTCATTTACTGCTGCGCATGTTTATGATTGCGGGTGGCTGGAGCCAATCACAGCTGCCCTCCAGAATAACGCAACATTTTTATTGGATAATGCGTAACGTACACGGGTCATTCTGAGGTCAAGAAGTTAACGTCCCTCCTTGTAATAAAGTAGTCAGATTATTGCAGAAATCTTTTTAGCAAAGAAGAATGCTAAAAAAAGACGAGGAGTATCGTACTTTTCAGCAGGAGTGAGCAGGTTCTGCAGTGTGTTTAATACGCAATGATAAAATTGCATCGATGAAACGGTCAAATATAAAGCGGCACTTCGACACGACATATTACATTTGCACCAGCACCAGAAGTCGCATTAATGGTAAGAAGTACTTTATTCATCATTGGCTAACAATAGAATAACGACGTTATAAATCTGAGATTTATTGTACTTTTAAGGTGTCGGTCTTTCATATAATGCGCGTTTTATTACTTATATTTAGTTTGTAACTTTGTATGGCTCTCACAGAATGATATTTTTTAAATATGCGGCATTCATGGCTCTTTCAGCCAAAAAGGTTCCCGACCCCTGCTCTAGACTGAAAGATCAACATTTTGTATGCCTTGTGCTGTAGAAAGAGGCCTCTACTGTTATCAGGGATTCCTAGTTCAAAACTTCGGGCGGGAAAGGAAGTTATGTCTGGAATGTTGGGGGGGGGTTAGGGTACACGACATCTTCTGGAAATGAAAGTCCAGCATGGGCCTCCCATCCTGATACAGTACAGTCGAAGCTTTCTCTCTCTCTCTCTCACTTACACAAACAGCCAGACAAGAAACCGTCGATACAGGTTTCTCATCAGATCAAAGAGTAAATCAATACACTAGAAACAAGTGTGACTGAATTAACACACAATACACATCTAACCGAGAAGTTATTTCAGTGGCTTTACACAATAATTCACTGTGTGTGAAAGAAACGGCTGCTTTTTTAATGCTCTAATGCAGGACCTCTGGGCGTGAGGAATATTTTATCATGTTTGTGCAGTACACAGTGCAGCTGCAGACAAGCCAGTAGGGAAAACTGCTTATCCACCCACTTCACAGACAGGAAACTGACGCAAACGCAGAGGAAAACGTTTTGATCGTTATTCATACAAAAGTTATTGTTTATAATCTATCACTATTCACTGAAGGAAGTGGTATTTCAACAGTAACATTTTACTCACCGTTCCTCGCGTCCAATGGCATCATCGAAAGCCATGGAGAGACGCTTTAATTTCATCAGGCCTTTTGCTACACAATCCAGATCCTGATCCAACTCCCTTTATAAAACAAGAATACAATATTAAAGCATGTATGTTTCGAATAAACTTTATTTGTAGCAAATCTGTAAATCTACTGCTCACCTGCGACGGTTCAATGTATTGGGTGATGCGAAAGGGCTCCTCAGTGCTGCCATGCGTACCAGCTGCCGTCTGGTACCTCCGGTCCTCACCGCTCTCACAGCTGCATCACAGGGCTCTGGAGTGGCTGCCGATTTAGGCATACGCTTGGTGCCTGATCTTGGGGTACGCCTGGGTGTCGTGACCTGCCGTTTAGGGGTACGTGTGGCTGATGCAGTACATTTGTTATCTTCTCCTTCTACACTGTGGCCAGGAGTTCTCACCAGGAACTCTTCACGCGAAGTGTTGATCTTCTGTATCTTCTGGAATATACCATTAAAACTGCCTTGAGTCAGTTGCTTAAGTCACTTTTTAAGTTACAGTACAAACAGCAGATATTAGCTGGTAGTCATAACACCATGTCAAACATAAAAACCCCAAGCTTACAGTTCACCCATGATTGCATGATTAAAGATCACCAATAATTGTTTTGATTTGTTTTCTAGATGTAACTTTATTTAAATCCTCCCCTACGGCAGGTGCTATGGGTCCATTAAAACAAACTGTCAGAATGAAGAGCAGTTTCTTTATGCAGGCCATTTCATGCCTAAATAAATAAACAAATGACTATCAATACAGACATAAGTGAGACCTTATTCTCCTGCTGCTAAATATTGTAGTACTCACCGTACATGCTCTGCATGATACTGTTTTTATAGCACTGTAATATAAAACGATTTATATTTACATTATAAACTTGCCAAAAAATCTACTTAGTTTCTCTATTTGTTGCCACAAAATAGCTAGTAAGCACAAGTAAATCAGCTGTACCTCTCCATTAAATACTGACCATAATAAGATACCATGAAGATTATGACCCACCAGCCCCAAAGTTCAGGGAAACCTACCTGATAAGCATTGCCGATAGAGTTTTTTGCAGAGCGTTTGATCTGGGTCACTTTGCTTGGTTTCTTGTTGATCTGAAACGACTCACAGGTGGGATTCTCTGAAATGACAACGTTGGGTTGCACCGACTTCAGAGGAAATCGCTTCCTCAGGGACATGCGTAGGGAATTGAGTGAAGTGGAGGAACGCATCTTGCGAAACTGCTGCACACTCTCAGGGGAACTTTCGCCCTCCGATTCTGAGAGCACACTGTGGGAGCGCCACATCCCAGACACTGTGGAGCCGAGCGCAGTCACACCACTCGTTCTAGATGAGGACATGCTGGGGGTCTAAAACAAAAAAGTGCAGAAAAATGAATAAGCAAATGGACATGTTTCGAATACTAGCATATATTAAGTGCACAATTTGCATACACACAGAATGGATTTAACATATTTAAATTATTATTAAATGGATATATTTGTATATGTTCCTTGTTGTCCTAGTGGATTTTTAAAAATGCTTTAATTATTACAGCACATGTAACAGGATGTTGGTTTGTCACAGCTTTAAAATGTACTGTATGTGCTGTACAAAAAAAGAAAATGGAAACTGAGAATTGATTTATATATTGTTGACTATCCCTTTATGAACCCTCCGGGTGGTGGGTGAGATATATTAGGCAAAAAGTGAACACACTGAAAAGACCTGATCCGCCCCAGCCTACCATGGGATCGAATCCAGGACCTTCTTGCTGTAAGGTGACAATGCTTCCCCCAGTACACCCATGGAACAATGGTAAAGAAGATGTGGTTATGAATGCAGGCTGACCCAAGATAATACTGGTTCTGATTGAAAAGTGTCAGAATACACAATGCAGCCCAGTTATTAGGCTCATCTGATAGCAAAAAGAGGTCCAATACAGTATCAGGAGGTGGTTTTATTGTTTTGCCTGATAAAACGTGTCATCTGCAGATTAGTGACTTAGTACACAAATCTATTTTAAACCGGATTGTAATTGAATAAGGGTAAAGCAACGTAGAAACATTGTAGAGGATTTCGAAGACTCGGTTCTTTGTAGAGGATTTCGAAGACTCGGTTCTTTGTGGAGGATTTCGAAGACTCGGTTCTTTGTGGAGGATTTCGAAGACTCGGTTCTGAATCGTTGTATCTGAGTAAGCAAGTTAGCGAACAACAACTGCCTTTCTTAACGAGCTACTCTGCTAGCGCATTAAAAAAAGCCACAGAACCATACTAAAATTATACAAAATTGAATCTTGGCACAGAATAAATATTAAATGTTCATAAAGAACAACAATGTGAAGAGCTATTGTGTGTGTTTACAGTACATGGACGCACTACTACCAGTTTAATCCGAAATTTTCCTCCAAAACATGTTCATGTAATTCAAACGGAAAAAAGGAACCAAATAAAAACGTAAACAGTTTAAATGTTCTTACCGTGATATCTTCTACTAGTCAGTGCAGTGATGATGGTGATGAAGAGGAATCACCGCTTCTGTCCTCTTCAGTTTAAATTTGGCGGACCTTTTTCCAAGCCACAACCCTCGGGCTTATTCCCATTGTTTTGATTGGAAAGCACCCTATATCCCGCCTCTTCAATGCGATCTTTGTTTTGATTGGTCTAGTAACTTCGTATACATTGGTTTGATTGGTCAAGTACGAAGCTCCATTATGTTCTCCTTTACTCCAGCGACGAACATAAAAGCTCATTCGATAATTTTAGTGATTTCGTTTAGTCGGTTCCTTTATCACTGAAACGGCTCTTGCCACCAGTGTTGCTAATTTGGCGTCAACCTAGTTTATACATATTTATCGAAGATGGTATAACTTGGTAAGCAAAGCATAATCTAATTTTGTATCTTGTTAATAACTCAAATCTATATAGTAGTTTCAATGACGTCATAAATCACCTACAATACCCACCCAACATTAATGATTAAGGCCAACACAGTACCAAGATTATTTGAAGCATCTAATACTCAAGTCAAAGAATAATGATCTTTTTAGAACGTTTAGGTAGCCTATAAATAAATTAAAATATATTTTGAAAGTTTGAGTTGATGGCTAAACATGACTGATTAATAGTACAATAAAATAAGATAATAGAAATAAGTTTTAATGTGTCACTGATATGTGCACTGATCTACTGATCAATAATTTAACCAATTAAAGAATGTGTTTATTTATGAACTTATTAGAAAACATAGTTGATGGACTAGATGGACTTCAATCAAAGCATAATATAATTAAGAAGAACACTGAATATAGGTTATTAAATCTTAATGTATTGTGGATACTTTGTTTGTAATAATGCACTCATAATAGCTGGATGGCAGTAGCATGCTTTCACAATTATGTGTGACAGCAAGGCAGCTCACTGGGTCCTAGAACACCGGGTCTTATATTTTGTAAAACTCAACTTTAAGCAAGTTTCTCTGTGTGTTTCTCTATCATTTCTAATATGTAACAGAAAGTATTGCAATACTTGACTCTAACATCAGCTTGAGTCAGAACCGCATGCTAGGAGGCACTGCAATACCTGGATATATTTTCAGCTTCAGTCAGAACGTGTGTTTGCTTGAGTCAGAACCGCATGCTAGGAGGCGTTATATAGGAAACGGATTGCACTTGCAATTTTAAATAGGCTTCAGTGTGAGTGAGTGAATGGCACTTGGCATTGTATTGGCTATAAAAACAATCGACTTAAGTCCTCTAATTTTTAAATCTAGACCACCTACATCAATCATCACCTACACCAATCGCTATTCTAATCTTCGTTTTATGATAAAACAATCAATCATACATAACTCCAAATTTCAACATATTAATCTTGGTCTTTGCTGCCATCTAGAGCTCAAAAAAATAATAATAATTATTTAAATCCACTACTTAAAATACATTTTCTTTCTTGGCATCAAGCCAATCAAGCAGATGCCATCAAATCAGCAGTGTGGAGGTCCAGTTGGGGAATGTCTTATGTAGTATTGGGCTTCCAGTCTTTAATATATCTTATATAATCTGTAAGCAATGTGCTAACATTTCATAACGCTATGCTTATTAGTTTATATACACTTCCAAATGAACTGATTCTGCCAAGAATGTT
>JAOTRQ010100294.1:0-10241 GCA_028565875.1 Hoplisoma paleatum | reverse complement strand
TGTCTGCTCCAGGGGCGCCGTACATTGGCTGACCCTGAACTCTGACCCCAACTTCCAGACAAGTTGGGATATGCGAAAACCTGCAATTTCCCCTCGGGGATTAATAATGTATATAAAATAAAATAATAAATATATATATATATATACAAACTGTAGTGATCTCGGTTTTGTTGTCACTCATTTTTACAGCTGAAGTTGTGAGGATTAAACGGTTCCTCGATCCTCTTTGTTACTTATTTGGCTGAATTCTGTTGATTTTCTTTACAGTGAGAAGAAAGTCGTTCATTCATGTAAGAAGAAAGAATTCCACTCGTTCCAGGACGAGCTTGCCGACTACATACAGGTCCAGAAAGCTCGTGGTCTGGAACCTAAAACCACGCCGAGCGTCGGAGTTCAGGATGATGATGATGATGATAAAGAGTTATTTCCTCCTAATCAGTGGGATTTTTCACATCCTTGGCCTCCGCTGTTCAGCCCTCAGACCGTCTCCGCCGGAGGAAGATTCCCTGTACATCTAGAGAGTGTAAACCAGGGTTTTACATCCTACCCACCTCCACTCATCCCCGGACTGACCGGCAAGGCATTGCAGAAGAGGAGGTTACTGGAGCCTCACAGCTCTTCCTCATCTTCACGTTCTGACTCCTCTTCATCTTCGGACGGTAGCAGCAGGAGAAAGAGAAGCCGACAGAGGAAGCAGAAAGCTGGTACAGAGGAGGATACAGAACGTAAACGAAACAAACATCGACGGAAGAGAGACGAGACCAAAAAAGCTAGAAGACACAGAGACTCGAGTTCAGTAAACAAACACCGAGAACGAGTCAGCAGGGGGCGATATAGAAAAAGACATGAAAAGAGACTGAAAGAGAAGCAGCTGGCTGTAGATGAAGGGTTGAACTGTGATTGTATTGAAGAGCAGATATTCAAAAGAACTGAATTTATTGAGGACAAATCAAAGCTGAAGAAAGAGAAGAAACATGGACACGAGGACAACAGGACAGAAGAGGAGAAGCTCTGGGATCAAACTATCCTCGGAGTTTTCTAATCGTCATACGTTCTCTTGAATAAAATACATGATTCATATTCATCATGTAAATATTCATGTATAGATTTGTATTTACTTATTTCCTGCTGAACCCGTCACTATTAGGTTCTCTCTATTATTCATATTTAAGGACCTGTTGCAGAATATATTAATATTTTATTTTGCTTATAAAATGATCACGTTTACTAGAAACCTCGAATAATGAATCTACATCTGCTGCTGCTGCACATTTATTTATGTTTAAATATCCTCCAGTTCTTTTGGGTTTTACTTCATTATAAATAAATCATTAAGTTCACTGCTTTTGATTTTAAAGCTTTAGAATCATGATTTTATTTATTATTAGTTTTTATGTGATCATAAACCTCCATAAGAGCAGCAGTTTAAACATTCTGTTACATCGCATTACTTCTTGTTTGGTTATATATATTATTTATTTATATATATAATCTAAAGCTCTGCGTGGTACTAAAGACTCTAGGCTGATCTGAAACAAACTTTCTGTATCATTACAACTACACAACAGTAAAACTAGCAAACACGGCACAAGAACAATTCTAGATGCCACACTTCAGTTACACACAACTTCAGCACAAGTGTTTAACTGTAATGACTTTAAATCAATATGATGTAGCTCACAGTTAACATTATTATCATTATTATCATTACGACTCGCTGGTGGTGTAAACAAACATGGTGCCGATTATATAATGATGACTTCAGTGGTCTGGATAATAAATCATATACTTATATATTGTGGAACCCTAGGTGGTGTTGTAATTGGTGTAACCTTGGACCGTCTCTGACTCTCCATAACGACGCACCGTGGTTCCACAAACGTTATCCAGTTGTACTGAGCACAACGGTTTAAAATTCGGACTCACATCATAAACGTGATGTGTTTCAGTCATGCAGCACCTCTGCTTCTGTTAATCACTGAACTGAATATATAGAATCCTTTACAGTAATATATACACACACACACACACACACATATAATATATATATATATAAATGTATTACAATGTTAAACTCTGTGTTTGAGTTTGTATAAGAGCTCCTCTGATCTCTTTCATGTCGCTGTAGTTTCATGTATAAAAGCGTCTGCAGAAACACTGCCGGAACCTTCAGGAGCCTCTGAAGCCCCCCTGTGAGCTCCTGTTTTCAAAGAATCCTGTGGTTTTGTTCCCTGTCTCAGTCGAACCTTCGACCCCCAAAACTCATGTGCCTTGCCCACATCCTCCACTTTACGGCCCTCGCAGCGGCTTATTGAGGGGTGGGGGGGGGGGATTAGAACCTGCAGCCCAAACTCCTACACAGTGAAACCACCTACAGGAGAATCACATCAGTATGAAGGTAAAATATCTTGGTATGTTTGGAATGAAGCTTTACAGGTTTGTGCTTTCCAGTTTCCACAGACACGTCAGTGGAAAGACATTCGTAACCTTAGACGTGTTATTTATGAGCTTTAAGGAGAAGTTGGTCATGTGAAACGTTCATGATGGTATTGAGATGAGCTGATTAGAGAAAATTATTTTCAGTATTAATGTCGAGATTTTCTAGAAGAAACATTCTGAAGAACATTTATTTATAATTTATTTACAAATATTTGGCCTTTTAGAACGTCTCCATATTTACACACAACAACAGTTTCTGGTGGATTTGAATCTGTTTTATTTGCATGTTAAGAAATGAAAGTTAAATATTTTATGGCAATGTGACACTAATTTTACTTACTACAGTGTTTCAGTGCTTCTAATACGTCGTTACAGAAGCAGTTTTGGAAACGGTTCTTGTCTTCATGTGGACGAGGCCTTTTGTCTGAGATCTCGTCTGATCCTGTCAATCTTTTCTAATGGACGATAAATGATGCGACTTTAATAAGAAAAGATAAAAGGTTTGTAACCGCACACTTATGTTAGTGTGTTGTTTATTTATTTATTATTTATTAATCATCTTAAGGTCACGTTTTAAACTCCGACTCGTTTATAAAATGTACGTTTGGATAAGAACCCATGAAAAATGCTACTCGAGTATGTAATGGGATTCTAGTACGTGTGTGTGTTATGTGGTTTGTTGTGACTCCAGCAGTGTGGATGCACGAGGTGTTGGTGGTGTGTTGCAGATGTTGGGTTAGGTCACACACACACCTGGGCGAGTTTAACATCACAATTCTTTATATGTCGCTAAAACAACAACAATTCTTCTTTATTTATTTGATTTACTTTTCAATCATTTCCAGATAAATGAACACAGTGTTTCATTCTTATATTGCTTATGAACGTGACTAAAGTACTCAAATAAAAATCGATGCATATTTAAAATAAACTTAATGATTCTTTTCTAGTTTCTATTACAGTTTATATTCTGTATATTATATTATATTATTTATATTATATTATTTACATTATATTTTGTATATTATCTATATTATATTATCTATATTATATTATTTATATTATATTTTTATCAATACACACATCACCACAACGGACTTGGTTTGTATACGTACATTAACATACTTTTTGTGGATATTAAATGTTTTAAAAAGTATTTTTATTAAACATTTATAATATTAATAATCTCTAGTGAGCTGCATGACTGTGATTCAATGATTTTTATTGGAATAAATTAAAGCTGCAATTGTTGCTGCTCTTTTTTTACTACGCAACCCCTCACCATTATTATATTTAATTATATTTTATATTATAATATAAATATATATACTATTTTTACTACACAAGTACTTAAATGTCATGAAATACTAAATAGTAAAATGATTTAAAGTGACCTGTTCATGTTCAATCATTTTACACAGAAAGTTTTGTAAACGTAAGTGAATTTTAAATGTGTGTGTGTGCGTGCGTGCGTGCGTGCGTGCGTGTGTGTGTCGAAATGTTTATCTGTGTAAATGTGTGTGTTTCTCTAAATGTGTGTGTGTGTGTGTGTGTGTGTGTCAAAATGTTTACCTATGTGTGTGTGTTTCTCTAAATGTGTGTGTGTGTGTGTCGAAATGTTTACCTGTGTTAGTGTGTAAATGTGTGTGTGTGTGTCGAAATGTTTACCTGTGTTAGTGTGTAAATGTGTGTGTGTTTCTCTAAATGTATGTGTGTGTGTGTGTGTGTGTGTGTGTCGAAATGTTTACCTGTGTTAGTGTGTAAATGTGTGTGTGTTTTTCTCTAAATGTGTGTGTGTGTCAAAATGTTTACCTATGTGTGTGTGTTTCTCTAAATGTGTGTGTGTGTGTGTCTCGAAATGTTAACCTGTGTTAGTGTGTAAATGTGTGTGTGTTTCTCTAAATGTGTGTGTGTGTGTGTGTGTGTGTGTGTGAGACCTGGTAGGTTCAGTTGGTGTTTGAGTCTGAAACACTGAACCACTCGAGTTCCTTCCTGCTGTTGAACATAATAAAGGACCAACAGACCGAGTTCAAGAAGAACGAGAGCAGAACGACGACATGATCACCAATCACATCTGCAGTTTCCTTCTGCTTCTGACCCAAGGTACCAATATAATAACAATAATATCAAATAATTATAATTACAAAGACTGTCGACCTGTTTCTGTTCATTTTGTATTCAAATCTGATTATAATTTGTGTTATCAGATTCATTTATTTAGTCGAGTGTTGACGGTGACACTGATGATTATAACTATTAGTCCTAGGAGTTAATAAACTAGTGTCAAAGATCAAATCAATTGCAATATACTTACATGAATATATAAATTTATATATAGTGTTAATACCTAGTTTACTACTGAGTGAGAATAAAATATAAAATGTCATATCTTAGAAACACAGTTTGTTTATGACTGTTTAAAACACTTATAATTAGTAATTAAATCTAAAGTAATAAATCCAGATTGAATCCACTCAGTTGTAACATCACATGAATCTTCACATGAGTCTAAAAATAATTATAATATATAAAGCAAAATAAAATAATATTAATGAGCGCTCGTGGAAAAGGCCGTAAATATTTCTCATGTCTATTGCAGATCATGTCAATTCCAGAAATGTTTTAGAATCTTTTAATCTTTTGTATGATTTAGAAAATTTATTATATTTATATTTATAACCACATGAGTGTTGTGTGTTAGTTTATCGTGTTGTGATTCTGATTCTGTCCTCATTTCTCTTTCTGTTTTGGACAGTAAGAGATCTTTACTCGTAACATTATTTCAATATTATCATCATTTCTGATCAGATTCAAACTTCTCACAGGAAACTTAAATCTAAAGTTGAGTTTCATCTAAATAAAGACAAAAACGTTTGCTGAAACCATCCATGATGAGGAGGAAAAGAGTTTTGCAAGAGGAGGCTGTAAAATACAGATGTGACATTTGTAATCTCGTCTTCTTACAAAATAATAGTTGTTAAAATAAACCAGTAAAATTCTCCATGTTTTATTTATAGAAAAGTTCAGTCTTGTGTAGTGTTTGTGTTAGTTGTTTAGTATCTGGATATTAGGATCGTACCCAATGGAATATCTCAAACACACACACACACACACACAAACACACACACACATTACTCCAGCCAGAACGATGTACAAACATACGCCACACAATCTTGTTGTTTTTATGAACAATTGTGTTTTCATCAACCAAATGAAGTTAAATATTGTATAAAAAAAACTAAACACACACGATGTTGTTTGTGTGTGATTTAACTTCTGATGAATTGACTCGAGTGTATTATTGAGATTGAAGCGTATTAGATATTTATGTTCGATCTGGATACTAACAGAGATTTATCTACACAAACCCTGGTGTAGTAAATCTCACACACGTCTATTTCATCTATAATACGAAGGTTCATGAATGTCGTGTACAGCAGTTATTTATCATTCTTATAAATCTTTTACAACAATTTAATTTTGTTTTTATTTGTCAGGATTTCAGTGTCACGTTTTCATTCGGTTTCATTCATGACAGACAAACAATATTGTGTCTTTTTCACCTCAATAGCATGGCTTTGGACTATTGGAGGAAACTCTGACACAAATGTAAAGAACACTTGGGTATCGAACCCAGAAACTTTGTCACTGTGAGGCGACAAAATTCAAATCATGTACAGAGTCGTACACAGTACAACAAAAAATCCATTATCTTAAAATAAAGATTTAAAAATCAAGGAAAAGTACAAATGTTTAATTGTAGGATTATAGAAACAATATAAATAAATCATATTTACAGTATAAACAGTTAAAAAAACAGTTGGTCAAAGATAAAGTGACCAAGTTGTGCAAAGAACTGAATGTGGTTTGTGCACCATGAGCAAAGGTTGTAAATACAGTAAATAAATCTACACACACACACACACAAGAATATACACGCACACACAATATACAAATCTATATACACACATTTGAACATAAAAGCCCATCGTGCTACTCAAGATGTAGATCATTGTTGTGTATCTGATTTACGTTTGTGTTCTTCAGAAACAGGTTTTATTTTATTAAAGGCAAAAGAAGCGTTTAATAAACAAAATAAAATCTCTTTATATTTATATGATATTATTCTAGATTGAACAATTGCATTTTTAAATATAAATGGCTCTTTCGTTTTAGGTTATGTAAAGTTTCCGTAGGTGAAATTTTATCACCGTAAAATGGAAATATTAAAGAAAAACTACTTTTAATAACTTTAAAGTAGAATTTCTGTTTCAAATCAAATGTTTTTACAGTTTGTATTTACAGTAAATTATTTACACTCTTTAATACACAACAATCCAAAGATAATCTTATATTGAATAAAGAAAGTTTTTATGTAACTTAACACTTTTATTAACACAAGTAATAACTTTCATGTAACCTGTCTTGTTATTGATTATATTTTGCTAATATGTTTGTAGGTTGTTGGTTAATGTTTATTTCTTATTTAAATTCTTGTTCTAACTCATCCTGGTTTATTTTGCAGTATCTGCTATAAAGGTTCTTTACCCCACCATCAATAGTATGACGAATCTGACTTGTGAATGTCCAGAGTCCAAGTATAATAAAGTTTACTGGTACCATGTCAAAGACAACCAGCCCCAGTTCATTCTCTACACCAACGTGGCGAATACTAAACAGTTTGGAACTAATATTGATCAAGATCGTTTCCTTACTTCTCACTCGGGATCTTTTAAAATGATTTTCACACTGCACATCAATCAGACACGGAATGAAGACGCCGGATTTTACTCGTGTGTGCTGGTCAGTGAGACACATGAGCAGATGATTGTTCCCGGATTCTACCTGAGACCCGGAGGTGAACATCAAATCCTCCTTCTGTATTTATTTTACTTTTATTAGCTGTTACATAAACACATTTTTGATTTTCTACCACAAACATGTCGACAAGATTCCAAGAGAAACTGAAGCAGCTTCAGAGCCTGAAACTCTTTTAGAATCGTAAAGAAATTTAATATAATATTACGTCTTAACTTGGAATTGACATTTTTAGTATTTTGCAGACAGCAATCAAGAGTTAAGGGCCTCGTTCGGGGGCCCAACAGTGGCAACTTAGTGGTCATGGGTCTTGAACCGGTGACCTTCTTATCTCTAACCTATAGATCAGATATTAATGGCTTCTACTTGCCTGCTGGTCTGGTTTTCCTGATTTAGGTACTGTACTGGAAATCAGGACGTTAGTGGTTAAAGCCCTATCGGATTGCTACAAAGCATTTCATTTTTAGTTATTAATTGTTCGTATTGAACTGATTTTTATTTATGTAATTATAATATTATATTATAATACTTTTGATTTTTCAGAAAAACCACCTACTGAGGCTCCTCCAGAAGTCAAACCAGTCACTAAACCACGATGGATGAAACCTGGTTGCAAGTCCAAGTCTCCTAAAGGTAAAAGGGCTCATGGGAAAAAAGATTATAATTGTAGTTATGAGATTAATTAAAAATAAAAGCTCATTAATTACAGGCTGCAAGACTGAAGTGTTGTGGACCACCGTCGGTGTGCTTTTATTTCTCATTCTGGTTCTTATTTCAACACTGTATTACTTTAGCAGTGAGTACACACACACACACACACACACACACACACACACACACACAAATCTTCAGAACAATCATCACACATTAAACCCGATCGTTCTATTAGAAGTTTATGTTCAGCAGCAGAATTGAATTTAAAACTTTATTTTTATTCAGAATTATTAATTTCAGTTCAACTTTGTGTTCGTACTTTACACAGGACTCCCGAGGAAATGTCGACATCAATTTCTTAAGTAAGTTACGATTTATAGTTTCCATAAAATGGTTTATTACTTGTTTATATACTTAGTTTTGTACATGTACTATAAATGTTTTAATTCTTTCTGTTTGTGTTACATGAGAACTTAAAGTCAATAAACTGCTTCATTTCTGCTTTACATAAATGCACTTGATCATTAATGACATGTTTGTTGTTGTTGTTGTTGATTCTTTCGAGTCGTTTAGTAATATTTATTAACCAGTAATGATCTTAAACCACGTCTCTTCTATCTCAGTGATACATGTTCATCCTGTTATTTCTTTATTTCTAACATTTTAAACAGAACAAAGCAGTTGAGATGAAGTGGAAGAACTCGAGATGTTTCACAGCTGAAATCGTTCCTGTGTTGTAAATGTAACATGTTTGTAAATTTATGTTAAAACACTTTATTGGTTTTTTTAATGATTGTTTTTGCTTTTCTCACATCAAGTTAATTAAATCCAGTTATAAAGCAGCGAATGACGGTACGAGAGCTTCAACCAGCTGCTGTCAGTATTAAGATTTCAACTTCCAATTGATATAAAAGTTTAAAATCTTTCTCGTGTGTGTTTGGAATCATTCAGCATGTAAACGGTGTCAAATTTTACTGATTTATTACTGAAAATATTAAATAATATTTACTCAAAACTCACTTATTGTACAAGTAAACTATTCTTCAATCTTTTACTGATAAAGAGTTTTTATCAGTAAAGAGTTTTTATCAGTAAAGAGTTTTTATCCCCCCCGTACCATAAAGATTATTGTGTAATAATTGTATAATTATATTAAATAATATGTGTTTTATATAATATGTGATGTAAAAATGATCTTCGTTTAACCCGAGTAACATTTATAGCAGTACAACTGTGTTCAGGAGGTAAAGAGATAAATCATAAGGGTTAAGATTAAAGTTAGGGTTTTAGGGTCAGGGTTGGGTTTTAGGATTAGGATTTAGGGTCAGGTTTGATTATGCTGTAAATAACGAAGTGTTTATGATTTGTTGGGTTTCAATATTTGGTGAAAGTTTATTCAGAGCAAATTTCCTGCTTGATTCTTTAACAACTTTAAGCTCTTTATTACGTTTATAAAACTCGACTAAACTAAAGTTCTATTCTAATTAAATGGTTTTAATTAAGATTTGTCTCGCTTTTACACAAATGTTAAAGATGTTTTTATTTGATTTCATGTGTTTGGGAACTAAATGAAGTTGGAGGTGAAGTTTGCTGACTGAATGTAGTATTCACTGAATGAATATTAATATATTATTATTATTTAATAAACTTGATTTAGCATTTTTCACACATTTGTGTGATTGAAGAGATTTAAACACAAACCAGAGCTGAGTAACTGATGTTTGTAATAATGTGACCCGACATCTCCACGGTTACTCGTTATAACACAGATCTGTCAATCATATTAATACTGAATAACAAATGTTACAGAACAACATGAAGTCCACATGTCTTTCTCCACCACATCTAGTGCATGTTGCACGTGTGTGTTGCATGTGTGTGTTGCATGTGTGTGTTGCACGTGTGTGCTGCAGGTCCATGTTGCACGTGTGTGTTGTATGTGTGTGTTGTATGTGTGTGTTGCACATGTGTGTTGCAGGTCCATGTTGCACATGTGTGTTGTACGTGTGGGTTGCAGGTGTGGGTTGCACGTGTGTGTTGTATGTGTGTGTTGCACGTGTGTTTTCCACATGTGTGTTGCACGTTTGTGTTGCAGGTGTGTGTTGCAGGTTCATGTTGCACATGTGTGTTGCAGGTGTGTGTTTCACGTGTGTTACACATGTGTGTTGCACGTGTGTGTTGCACGTGTGTGTTACACGTGTGTGTTGCGCGTGTGTTTGTTGCAGGTCCATGTTGCATGTGTGTGTTGTATGTGTGTGTTGCACGTGTGTGTTGCAGGTCCATGTTGCACGTGTGTGTTGCACATGTGTGTTGCAGGTGTGTGTTGCACG
>JAOTRQ010100284.1:0-10241 GCA_028565875.1 Hoplisoma paleatum | reverse complement strand
AGATCCACACAGACCCACACAGACCCACACAGACCCACACAGACCCACACAGACCCACACAGATCCACACAGACCCACACAGACCCACACAGATCCACACAGACCCACACAGACCCACACAGACCCACACAAACCCACCCGCTTCTACATACGGACACTAAAGCTGTTTAAAACATGGCGCAGTTTAACAAGGGACCCGCGTACGGATTATCCGCTGAGGTGAAAAGCAAGGTAAGGAGGTTTAAATCTCTCTTTACATCAAAATGTGGGATATTTACTCACATTATTTACTTTTACAGCCATAAACAAACACACAAAGCTCGTTTCCGTGACTGGGGTTTGATTATTTACTCGGTACTTTGGAGTCTGGAATGGACACAAATATCGACTTTTTCTCCTCAAATTAAACAAATAAACTTTCACATCGACCTTATTTACAATCCTTATATTTGTAAATAGATCTTATTTAACGTGCTTATCGTTTTATTACATTTTAATCGACAATTATTGAGTAAATCGTTACTTAAAGTGAGTTAACGGTTTTCCACACAGCTCCTCCAGACCATTCAAATATCAGTAATTTAATAAAAATATCAAAACTCTTCAGACTTTAAAGTAGACATTGTATTTTATTTTCTGTTTTAATATGTATCTCTATCTAAAAATGACCAGAAATTAAAATTTAATAAATAAAATAAATAAACCACATAGTTGTGTAAGTTAACTGTGTCCAGTCCAGGTAACAGAATGGCAGGAACAAACAAACAAACAAACAAACAAACAAACAAAACTACCACCGCTTTGTTTATTGACTTATTAGAATGGCTGAATGTATATTTCTTATTTGTTAAGTACATTATGTTAAGATTGTCCTATTGTAAGTGTTTACGTTTAAGTTAACTGTGTCCTGCACAGTCCTGCACAGTCCAGTCCAACACAGTAAAATTCATTTTCATTTGTTTACACTCAAAAACCTTCAGATAGTTGAGCTACAGACACTAAAGTGTGATTACAGAAACAAAAAACAGTTTATATCAAACAATAATGTCCATGAAAACTGCACCCAGAGACAAAAAACACATTTTCAATTATTATTATATCCTGTGTGGCTGTGTGTGTGTGTGTGTGTGTGTGTGTGTGTATGTGGCTGTGTTTTAATAAACATAATAAACATGGCTGCTTAATATTATTTAGACTTGATTACATGAACTGCACGGATATAACCTCACGACAAACTCAACACCGTGACTAAAATCAGAAATCAGACCGAAAAAGAAAGTCTGTGATATGTTGAGCTAGAGATCGGATTGTTGCAGGTTCTTGCCCCATTAACGTACCGCCATGTTGCCACGGTTGGGTCCCTGAGCAAACCCCTACAGTAACTCACTGTAGATAAATGCGTCTGTCTGGTGAATGCAGGAAGTGTAAATATTTAGTAATTATAAAGATACTTTTACTGGCCCATTTTAACTCCCAGATGACTGGATCCACAAAAGAAAAAGCAGGTAGGATGGATCAATAGACTTGGTGATGAATGAGACCGGAAGCGCCTTAGAAATTCCTCGACAGATGACTTCACGAGTTCACCCCCGGGGTTCAGGAACAGATGTGCCACGCACTGCAGTGTCTGCATTACCTATTCATACCTTTCAATTAGTCTTATTGTTATCATTATTATTGTTATTAACCGTGTACACTTGTTGAGCCTGTTCTGGCGTTTCGGAGTTCCGTTTTGTCTCGGAACTATAAGGAAACTCGTTTAAAACCCCGAATTCCACACATTCCTGGGATGTGACCTGTACAAAAGACCAAATCACGGCTTCCATTGATAAAGCTGAAGGAATGCAGAAACAAACAGGAGAGAGTACAGACTGATTTCATCAGTTCACAGCAGTGCGTCACATGATTAGTGACGGAATGCGTTTGAGATAACGCTATTACTAGCTCCTGCGACATTTACAATACATTTACTTGTTATGTGGTGCATTATAATGACATCTCAGTCGTCGGCCTGGGTGCATATAAAAGACCTGGAACCGAGACGACATATCAAATAAAGTATTTTAAATGGACCGGGGTGTCTTGTTCACAGAGAACGAATTCTAAAATACCATGAGAAAGTACCGAAATAAAGGATAAACAGTTCCATCCCATCCTATTTAGTTTTTTTTATTTCATTGCGTTATTATGCTTCGACATGGTGACGGTAACTTGGTTCCACCTGGTGGTTCTATTGGTTCTATTAACCAAAAAACCTATCACATCAAATTGTGAAAATTAAAATATGGTGAGTTAGAATAGAAGTGTAATCTGATGATTCTACTTTATTTTTAGTGGTTCAGAATCGGGGTATTTGGATCCGGTTCTGCCGCAGTGGTTCCCGTCATGGATGACTAAGCGTGGATGGTGGGAAAGGATGTTTTCAGGAGACTCATGAACCCTCAGTTCACTTTGTTTCTGAAATAACATGCTCAAGGGTCAGTCGTTACAGGCTCGCTGCCAAAATGCAACGAATCCCTCGTCTGTTCCCACTGCCGGCGGATCTTTAAACGGTGGACGTTCAAGTTCTTGAGTACCGAGTTCTGTACTGAAGAGTTTTAGTGCACGTGCAAGATGCAAAATCGTTTTAAGCTTGAAAGGCATCAGAGTGACTCAAGACATAAATAACGTCACCCAAAATGCATATCAGTCGTACAACCCAGCAGTAGATGGCAGAGTTTCCACATCGTTTTGGCAGTACTATATAAAATTGTTCTGTTTTTTTTATTATTAACGAGGGCACCATTATTGAGTCAAACCCAAAGTCATCTTTAAAAAGACGTGATTGTGATCTGCTGGTGATTAATTGCTCTCGCAGACTGGCTCTTTTTAATATTTGAGTTGTTTGTGTACCTCGTAGGCTGCTTAGTTCCTCCAGTAATTGATATCAGACTATTTTAAATCAAACAAATTGTACCCACAAGTTCACACCCAAGAAAGACGGCGGACCGGTGGTCCAAATCTGCGTAGAAAGTGCTGTACAAATACATTTGGCTCGACTTGATAAAGATTACTGGAGAAGAGGTTGTGTATCTGCACGGACACGTGAGGCTTTTTGGACTGTTGGAGGCACATACAGTTTTTCAGATTGTTGGAGTCGCGTGAGGCCTGTCGTACCGGCATGGTCGTAGTCGTGAGGGTTTAACTGATCTGGGTTTTTTCCATCCTCGGCACTACATTCCAGGCTGTAGGTGCAGCCAGGCTTTGTTGGATGGATGCTCTGATGGATACGTTTAGTGAAGTATGCTGACCAGCTGAAATGTTCTAGATTGGTTCAAGATGTTCACGGGCCAAAGATGCTAATCCAGAATTAGCTTTTTTGTGTATAAAAGACAGGGAAGTCTGTTTCCTGGGGCCGTTCCTGTCCTGTTGTTGTCTTTTACATGCTAAGCATGGGGTTCGAAGTTCCCTCCCCCCTCCCTATAGTATTTACCAGACTAAAACTAACCCAGATTGAAAGCAGACAGAAACATAATAACATGAATACATGTTTAAAATTGAATTAAGGTTTGATTAAACACGGCAGCTTATCATATAAATATAATTTTATTGATGGATGTTATATAATGCCGAAGTGACCTCTGAACTTAAAGCGTATCATAATGTATTTTTATTTTGTCTGGCCTTGTTTGACCCTTTGATAGCCATGAGACCATGGGGCATGTTTTCCCTCGGTCCTCAGAAACAGATTAAAAATCATTTAACCAACGTTCGACTCGTGTTGAACTGGAATTCAGTTTTCCAGACTGCGTTTCAAAAACTCCGTCCAGAAAAACAACTCGCAACTGTTTTTCATAACCACTGGCCGTCTTCCCGGGGGACAGCTGCTGGAAACAAAGTCTGCCCTCTAATCTTTCTCGACCGACGAGAGCTGATTTTTTTTTTTTTACATTCTTTTCCTAATGAAGACAAATAAACGAGACTGGGGTTTTTATTATATCGATGTGCACTTTTAACACGAGACCTCTTACGGTTTGTCTCTCTCTCTCTCTCTCTCTCGTTCGTATGTCTTTATGTTAATGAGGAATTTTGTAAACCGGTCCTCAGAGCACATCGAGGGACTGACCGTGTCCTGCAGAGGCATTTTTTCCTGGTGACTGGTCACACATTCCAGCTGCCCGGTTTATGGAAAGGACTAAAAGTTCAGCGCATTTAAAAAAGAGCTGAAAAAAGTAGAAGTACAAAACAAAAGATTTTTCAAGCAACACTAGTCGCACAGATAAAAAAGATTATGGGTTACAGTACCGGAAATATGGAACATCACCTAGATTATTACCATTATCACATGTTTTTGTTAGGCATTTATATTATCACTGTTACACACTGACCGTTTTTTCATCCACCAGTTTTGTTGCAAAGTTTGAAAATGTGCATTGAAAAAACTGAAGAGACGAAGCTCAAAATTTGAAAAAGAAAAGAGCTAAATATGACTATAAAAGGTCTTGGTTTCGTTCTTGCTCAAGAGCCCAACGTTGACGGCATGGCAGATCTGGAGCTTAAACCAGTGACCTTCTGATTGCTAGTCCTGTAGAATAATTGATGGTTACCCAGAGATGATAAAGAACAGAAGAACTCCACCCATCCAGCATCTAGTTTTAACGTTTTATAGTAAATTACATACAAGTTGGTGTTTATCTGTTTATTTATAAATATTGTTTAGTTCGAATGATGCTTTGCTACTTCAAGACGTATCGATAGTGAAATAAAAGAATAAATGTGTTGCAGAACCTTCACACATTCATTTATACCTCTGGTATAAAAGAATATTGCAATATATATCACAATGCTTGTTTATTGCAATATCATGCAGCCCTAGTTTCATGCCACCTGAAGAAACAACAAAGGAATGTTTATTATTTATAAAGATTGCAATTGCAGTATTCTTTATATTTAAGTGAAACAGATATAAGGAAACATCATATCTTGACGCATGCACTATTTTCCGGGTAGCCAAATCTAAACGTAAGTCTAGATTTAGTCACCACCAGTTGAAACGCAGCTCAGAAACATCTACCAAACAATAACCAATACATGCTTACTTACTATTAAACTACAAATAAAGCATTTAATCAATTTATCATGTAACTATGGTGTAAATTAGATTTTTAGTTGAGTTTTTAGAGCCACATGTCTCACACAAGGTCTGCAGGCCACTACAGGCCGACCATTAATTTATGTGGTTCTCGAGTCTTTAAAAAAAACATTAAAATAGATTAAAATAGTGTCGAATTGTACATAAATATAAACTCTCAACACGCAAAGTGAATTCATTCTGCCACCAGGTGGCAGTATTTCCACATCAGCTCATGCTGGAAAACGTTCTAACAAATTATTTCGAGAAATTATTGACCAATAATCCCAAACTATCCAAAAAAGAGAAGCTCTTTTCAAACCTTTTGTGCCAGTATCGCTGAATTATATCACTGAGAGTATCGTTACATCTTTACTTACAAGACGAGCTGCTTCAGATCATGATCAGAAAATCAAACAAGGATGGAAAACCATCAGACCTGCAGTGATTTGCTGTTAACCGATTTGTCAATGATAAACAACGTTTCAAACTAAGTAACCAGACTGAACTTCCTGGTATCTGATCGTTATCGTTTACTTCTTTCCAGTGCGACTTCATATCCTTAGATGTTTACTAGTCGGCGAGTTAATAAAATTCCGACCGGCTGACTTTTGTTGTGTTTTGCTGGTTGGCGAACGAGAGGATTTGGTTCTTGTGCGTTTCTTTTGTCGTCCTGGCTGTGAGCAATAAATCGATAAATCGGTTTGTTTTATTCTCCAGGATCTTTTATCGTCCCCTAATGTTGCATCACCACAACGTTCTTCCTGCTCTCGTCCAGTTCCGTCAGTCTTGTAACCCGGATCGTTCATCGTTCAGGCCGTCCTCGAACCAGCCAACAAGACGTAAATGTCTCTTCCTGGGTTTTATGTTCACGCTGATTAAAATTCAGTACGTGTTGCTTTACTTCGACTTTTCTTGTGTTTCTTGTGCTTTTATTTGACTAAGAACAGGAAAGGAAACTACGAGTCTGTGTTTTGTGCATTGATCTTTTTAGGGATTGAATAGTTTGCAACTTTTTACCACGTTTATTGTTTAAAAAAATCAAAATATATAACATATCTGACTTCAGTTGTTTGTAGTTTCAAACTATTATATCGTGCATCGTGTGTAGAGTGTATCGTTACATCCCTAGAATGTAACTTGCCGGTAGCTTGGTGGAATATTACAGCGTTCTCTGGGTTCAAATCTCACATTTGCATCCATTTTATTCCTCTTTGTCCTGGTCGCCACTACGACGTTCATGTCTAGTTTATATTTAACCTGACTTGCTCACTCCACTGTGTATCAATTCCTTCAAGGATCTTTATCTCTGAACCCTTTCACTATCTGTACAGATGCCCTGGTTGTGCAGTTCCACTATTTTACTACAGATCGCAAGGAGTAGTGATGCAGACCATAAGGGGCGCACTAGCTATGAAAGCTAGTGTATTAGCTCTAGTTATGAAACCAATGGACTGCACAGCTCGTAGTTGAAGCAGCCGCTTCGTGTATATGTTGGTGCGTTGTTTAATATCGATCAGCGTAAAATATACGACGACAATTTTTCCTGCTCATTGTGACCGAACGCGCAGGAACTCGACGCCACCTAGTGTTCTAGCTGTAAATTACTTTAGCGTATATGATGACATAATGCCTTTGTTATGGCGACACAGATCAGAGGTCTTCCTCCCCCAAGCCGGGAGCTTAGAATCTCAACGCCAGTGTGCTAGTGGATTATACAGTGATGC
The DNA here is from genome assembly GCA_028565875.1 of Hoplisoma paleatum. Classification (NCBI taxonomy): domain Eukaryota; kingdom Metazoa; phylum Chordata; class Actinopteri; order Siluriformes; family Callichthyidae; genus Hoplisoma; species Hoplisoma paleatum. Next base: position 3,404 of record JAOTRQ010100284.1, on the reverse strand, counting down.
CCTCTGATAGATTGGCACCCGGTCCGGGGTTTTACGTCCATGGTTTCCTCGTGGAGATAAAGCAGGTAACAAAAATGTAGAACAAAAACCAAACAAAGCAGCTCATTTAAGTATTAACAACCATTCAGGCTTTTTTGGTGATGGAGTGACGTGCGTCTTTATGCTGATGAAAAATAACCGTTTAGTAAATAAAGCTCCGGAATAAAAGACTTCTAACTGCTAACATTCTCGGAGTTAATTCTACTTTCCTTATATAATAACGTCCACAAAGGAAAAAAGTCCAACACTGGACGAGTGTTGTGTAGTCTGTTGAATTAGAATAGAGTCTAATAGAATGTTTTGGTATTTAATCCTGGTAATTAGCTGTAGTTTAAGGATTTAAAACTTTATTGTTGTCTAAACAGTAAAGAAACTTGTTTCCCTCTCCAATGAAATTTTATTTGGTCGCCCACACTGGATATACGTAGATGACATACTGATATACTGCAACAGTCCGTAGTACATTTTGCAATGCATACTAATATATTATATTTATATATATTTATATGGCGGCACGGTGACTGAGTGGTTACAGCACTGTCGCCTCACAGCAAGAAGTCCCGGGTTCGGTCCCCGGGTCGGGATGGAGACTTTCTGTGCAGAGTTTGCATGCTCTCTCCGTGTCAGCGTGGGTTTCCTCTGGGTACGCCGGTTTCCTCCTACAGTCCAGAAACACGCACTAGGTTGATCGGACAAGTAAAGTTACACGTGCAAAATGTAAAAGACATTAGTGAAACATAAATGTACAGCCATGGGCAGAGAGACCAACTTAGTCTTAGATCGGTATCAGGAAGCATCACATGGGTGACGAGGCACACAGTAACACCTTCATGTGTTAAGGTCCTTGCTCAGGTGCGCAACAATGGAACCGCAAACCTTCTGGTCAGCTCAGGGGCTCAACAATGGAACCACCAACCTTCTGGTCACTCGTCCAACGATCTACCACTGACCAGTTAACCTGGCTGTCTGTTTTCGGACACCTATCTACAATGTGATCACTATACTCACCAACGAATTAGAATGTCCTGATGAGCGTCTGGTCTTCTAAATCCTTCACGATGAATCGATTCCTTGACGTTGTTACTGGTTTTCTAGCACGTTCTAAATGTAACATTTATTATGATATTTACTTTACAATTCTATTTAAGACTGTAAAATAATCAGACGCTTTATATACACGTGGATTTCTGACGTCTTTTATACGACTTGATGTAGAAAAATCACTGATTTGTGTTTAACATGAACTCGAGCCCGCTACAATCACCTCAGTAACAACAAGAGGTAGTAAAACTTTGATCTACAGTCGAGTTTTATGTGATCACCAGAACCTCATAAAGAACAGAATTTTACTATCAATGTCAAATCAAATCACTTCTAATGTCACAAAGTGACTTTTATTATTTGTTTCTGTGACACACGAGCAGCAAAAATGATGATGAAAGACGATCAGTGATGAAAATGTTTATTTTTAAATAGAATTTGGATGTAAAACTTGTTATTCTGGAGCTCCATGATTTATTAAATCTTTCTTACAGACCAACTCGAGTCACAATTAAAGAGATCGAGAGTCAAATTTACTCTCAATAATCTTTAAGTTGTTTAGAATAAATGTGTGTAAAACAGAAAATCAGTAAATAAAAACCTTTAGCTGGAGTTTCACAGGTGGATGCTTTTATCCAAAACGACTTTTACTGTTAGTCTTGAGCAAGTAAGAGCGATGGGTCTTGCTCAAGGGCCCAACAGTAGCAACCTAGCAGTAGTGAGGTTTAAACAGGCATCTTTTGAAATACTAATCCTGTACTTTACCCACTAGACTACAGCCGGCTTCTGCACTAGTAAGAAATACAAAAATCTGTTCTTTTATTGGTTTAGTTTTAGTGAAAGTGTTTGATGAAGATGTCATGAAGGATTGAGGTCTTCCTCCTGGAGTTCTGGTGGGACGGTCAAGTGTCATGCAGGGGTTTGGTTTGATTAGACCCTGGGGCTATCTTGGTGCAGGAGTAGTAATCGGTCGTACCCGAGAGAGTTTATAGTCTGGATTTAACTCTATTACATTGTTGGATTACGGTCTTGAAGGTCTTCACTCGAATCATATCAACCAGATTTAGGTCCGGTGATTGACAGTGGTCTGGTCATGTGACCCAGCAACCCAAATCTACATCCGGCATTGGTGTGGCGTGGGTGTGCTGCACCAGCGCTTTAAGTAGGCATGTGCATGGTTTCGACCCTCACCTGCCACTACAATCTATAATTTAGCCAAGGACTGTGTAGCTTAGTGGGTCGAGTGTTGGGTTATGAACCCAAAGGTTGGGTGTTCAAATCCAGGCTCTGCTACACACTGCTGGGTCCTGCTGGGTCCTTGAGCGAGACACTTAACCCTGTCTAGTCCAGAGGACGCCATACGTTGGATGACTCTGAACTCTGACCCCCAACTTCCAGACAAGTTAGGATATGCGAAGAGAGACATTTTGTCGTACTGTACATCTGTATATGTGTAACGACGAAAGGAAAGCAATTGATTTATTTACATAGTCTGGAGGTTTGAACGATCTAGAAAGGGAAACTTGGAACCAGAAGATCTCGTCAAAACGTCGGACCGGTTCCGTATATAAAAGACGTCGGGAGGATGTGCTTGAAATGATGGCCGAGGCTAAACACATGTTTGTTTGTTCTTTTATTGTCCGTCGTTCAGATTGCACAGAAATACGATTCACAAAAGGAAGAGGAGCTTCGCTTCTGGATCGAGGAGGTGACTGGAATGCCCATCGGAGATAATTTTCAGAAGGGGCTGAAGGACGGAGTCATTCTATGCGAGTAAGTCCATATAGCATGAATTATAAAGTGTGTTTGTGTGTATGTTGATGTATGTGTTTCTAAGTGTGTTTGTGTGTAGGTGTGTGTATATGAAGGGGTGTTTGGGGGGTTGTGTATGTAGGTATGTAGATGTATGTGTAGGGGTGTGTGTGTGTGTGTGTTCGTAGGTGTGCTTGTGTAAATGTGTGTGTGTTCGTAGGTGTGCTTGTGTAAATGTGTGTGTATGTAGGTATGTGTTTGCAGTGTGTTTGTGTATGTGTTCATGTGTAGGTGTTTTTGATTGGGAGTGTATGTAGGTATGTAGATGTGCGTTTGCAGTGTCTTTGTGTATGTAGATGTATGGGGTAGGTGTTTCTTGGTGTGTTTGTGTGTTCATGTGTAGGTGTGTGTGTGTTCATGTGTAGTTGTGTGTGTGTGCGCGTATGTACGTATGTTGATGTGTATTTTCAGTGTGTTTGTGTATATAGATGTATGGGGTAGGTGTTTCTTGGTGTGTGTGTGTGTGTGTGTGTGTGTGTGTGTTCATGTGTAGGGGTGTGTGTGTGTGCGTG
>JAOTRQ010100273.1:0-10242 GCA_028565875.1 Hoplisoma paleatum | reverse complement strand
AGGTCATGTTTCTGGGGAAGTTGAGGGGTGTGTGTGTGGGGGGTGGGGGTGTGTGGGGGGGACGACGACTCTCGTCATGATGAACTATTAAGAATCTGCAGAGTTCGAGAAACTTCAGCCTGCACAAGATTTTTTTTTTTTTTGGTGCTTTGACGAGCCCCAGAAGAGGAGAACTTGTGCTCAGGGGTTATTTGTGCTCTGTCAGTTAGGATGGATGTAGTGTCAGTCTCTCGTAAATGGCTGAAAAGTCTCAGCAAAATGAAATAAACTCGCATGGTGAGCCACATCGTCCGACTGAAAAACGAATCAAAACCTCAGGGATTTGAACACCTGCAGTTCATCAGTGAGGGGAGATTTGTTTTACAGGACCTCTGCAAAAAAAATAGAAACCTACGTTAAAGCACAGACACACCACTCAGTTAAAAGAATGTCGAAACCGTGGCAAATTTAAGTTCTGGTATTGCCAAATTATGCATGAATGAACCACGAGCCTTGAATTAATTAAAAAACGTATTTACATTTTCAACATTTAGCAGAAACCTTTATTCAAAGCGACTTACATTGTGTGCTGTATACAGTCTAATCTATTGAAGGTTATCATTTAGACCCTCGCTCAAGAGCCCAATATCAGCAACCTAGCATTAGTGAGACGGGCACTTGTTGGATTGCTACTCCTGTACACTAACTACTAGTCTATGACTGGCTATTGTAAGCTTTTATTTTAATTGTGTCCCTCTTTCTCTTCTATTGGCTGCTCTTGTTAAGGATGTTCATAGTACAGCGTGGTCTGCATTATTGATTTTATGTCAGAAGCCTTTCCTGGCACAACCCTCCCTATTTATCTGAGCTTATGATCAGGAATACAGTGCACAGGTTTATGATGGCTAGGTACATATAGAAGAATCCAGTGTGTCCAATTAAACTGGATGTTGTTTTTGTTTCTGGACTGTGGGATGAAAATCAAAATGCCAGGGGGAAACATATGCAGATTTAAACCAGCGACAGTGCTACCCACTAAGCCACCCTAAAATCATTTCCTTCTAGGTCTAGGTCAGGGATCTACATATTTTTGACTGAGGTTATTTGTTGACATTTCTCAGCTATGCAGGAGTTAAACCCGAAATGAACCATTTCTGATGAGCGTACAGAGGTGAGCTGTGGTACATCATGTTCCAAGGACGATGGGCATGAACCCGGAGGCGGTGCAATCTGAAAATCACCACAACTAACGTATATTTGTCATTCAGCTTCAGGTCTCGATTTCCCCTGGGCCCCCCCGTATGCCTCATCAAATGATGCAACGTTGCCTTTCATTGGATTTCTGTTGTGTACCTAAAATCTCTGAGCTTCATTCATCTTGAAAATGACACCATCCTTTTCAGCTCTGGTGGGACGCTGGCACTTGGGTCCATTTATTGCCCTACAGGCTGTGACGGAGAGAAGGCAGGTACTGCTATATGCTGACCTTAATGCTTTCTACTCGCTTCAGTAAATCTGTCCTCTCTTTTCCCAGCCAACTCATTACTATATACTAGAGTTCTATCCTAACAGCATTGTTGTGTTTTTACTCAGGAGGAACACAGAAGCTCTCTACAAATGGATGGCTACGTGGCAAAGAAGAATATTTCACCCGAGTTGTAAATGCAGTACATTTAAGCCATCGGGGAAAAAAAACTAAACAAAAGCAAAGGATCTCTGGTGGCAGATTTAAAATGCTAGCTAACTTCCGGGTTCTAAATCGTCCCAGGGTGCAGGTGAGTGAATGTGAAGGTGTTGACCTGCTACAGCCTATAACCTCCTATCAAAGGTAAAAAGAAGAAAATAATGTACTCATATGAAAGTACTATTACTATGAAGAACATGTACCTAGAGCAGAGGTATGAGCAAAGATACTACCCTAAATTCTACTCAACTAAAAGTTACTCATTGAAAAGTACTCAAAGTAAAAGTCTTTAGTTACTTTTTAACAGAAAGAGAAAGAGGAACATCTGTGCAATGCAAACAAGACAAGTCAAGATAAAAATCTCTTTCATATCAATTATAATATCACATAATTTTACATTATCAGTGATTTACGATTTCACAATTGTACACAAATTTGAGCAATTGACGGTTAAGAGCCTCAATCAGGGGCCCACAATGGCAACTTGGTAGTAGTGTGGCTTGAACTGGCGACTTTCTGATTCCGAGCCCAGTACTTTAACCACTAACCACTGCCCAGCATATTAAATACTCCCACTTTATTACATCTGTATTTTAATATAAAGTATATTTTGTTCACACTTTTTTATTATGTTGTAGCTGAACAGTCATAAAATCATTTATCTGCCAGTTGTACCATGTAAAGCTGCATCTGACAAATCAACCTTCATTTATTTTTTAAACAGTATAACACAGTAATTTATGATTGTGGCTTTTGTTGTTGTATGTTCTGTGTTCCATGTTGCCAGATTCAAGCACTGTATTTCATTTTTAAAAGGTTTTTTGGCTAAATCCCATTAAAATCTGGCAACCGTATTGCCTGAGCATTTTACTCAGACACAGATGTTATTTAAATTGTATCAAATTACAGTTCATAGCTAATAACATACTTTCGTAAGGAAGTACAGATTACAAAGTCTACACTAAATAACTCATGTATAGCTTGTGGCTAATGGTTCCAGGTGAAGATAGAGACATATTAATTCTGACATATCATAGTTAATCGTGTGGACACAATCCACAAGTATCATAAATATAACTATTTGTATTGATCTATTTATAACTTTCTTCTAGAATATTCTACTCGGATGTTCTAGCCTCTTCTGTGAAGGTGAATGCTGAAAGCTAATTATATGTGGTAGGGGTCTACACCACCAATCTACTACAAAACATGCATCAGAACAGAAAAATCACATTACATCCAGATTCATATCGACGGTCGTCCTCTTAATGTGCCGATTTTGGCTTAAAGTCCTGCAGCCAAACACTCAAGGATAGATCAATGTTGGCCGAGAAGGACCTGCTTGCTCAAAACGAGCAGCTTCAGGCACAAAAAAACCATGCCGGGCTTTCATTTCATGAATTCTTTAATGCAGGCCAATGTCTGAATGGTTCCCTCAGTGCTCAGATCTAAAAATAATTGAGATTTTCTAGGGTCTTTCAAAAAAAATGACCTCCTCACGTCTCGGAGTGCTGATGGCTTTCTGGCCGAAGGATGGAGTCATGTCGGACTGTAATCTAGGAAGGTGTCGGGAAATGGCCCCCCAGAGGATTCCCACCTTCTGCAACATCATTTATCCAGCTGTCTAATCTCCGTCCGCAGATCAATATGACCAGACCAAGTGAGAGAGAGAGAGGGAGAAAGAGAGAGAGAGTAGAAAACAGGAGAACAAGGGAAGTGCTTTGAGAAAGTTGCTGAAACAGGTTGGATTGGGTCGTTTTGGGGTCATCTAATAATGGCTCTTGATTTTAATGGCTTTTTATAAAGATTCAAATATGATTTATGGTTGTAAGGTGAAAACCTGTTCTGTGGTCCCCGCCCTACCTTATAAGAGACAGGTACATAGGACTCCTAACCGGCAGGTACAGAGGCTACAACTACTTTACTGGGACTTATAGTTACAGAAGCTGCATGTCTTTCACTAGGGTTGGCAGATAAAAGATCATTACTTCTTTACTGACAGTCATAAATGCTACACCTACATAAATAGTCAAGGGTACACGAGCTTTAAATATGTGGAAGCCAGTACAGAGGCCACACCATACTAGTTGTAAGGCCACAACCCTTTACAAACAGTTAAAGAAACCGCAAGCTCATTATTAGAACTGACAGGTGTTAAGGCTAAATTTAATTACTTTGGATTTGTTAGATTTGTTGTGCTTAATGACAGGTTCAAGACAGCTCATTTCATTTCAAGGGACAGTTGTGTAGCCTAGTGGGTAACCCTTAACCCTGTATGCATTATGGGTGCCAGACAATGGCTGACCTTGTAATAGCGCTCTGACTCCAACTTTCATACAAGTTGTTATATGTGAAGAATGCACTCGTTGAACTGTGCATGTGTTCTGTCTGTCTGTGTTCGACCAGCTTCAAGACGTCCTGTGGCTTTCTGTGCTTTGCTTTCGAGTAAATCGGATTGCAGGGGCATTGCAAAGTGATGGGAAATTGCACCATTTGCACTTTCAAGGTCCAGTCCTTTCAGCCATTTCTATTGCGCATTTTCATCAATGAAATAAAAATTGGTCTCATTTCAAATCAACAATCTCATTTGCATAATAAAACAACTATTTTGACTTATCGTTTGCTTATCAGATGTTCTTGTTGTTTAAAAAAAAACATATGTAGCTTCATATTCGTTTCGAAATATCCGCTAATTCTGTGAGGAGTGTAGTGTACTGTCATCACTTAGAGCTGTTTAAATTAGCACATTATAAATTAATGAGAACATAAATCAAAGGCTTCCAAATGTGTGGCAACGCTGAGGAAGCTTTATGCCTTTTCTAGCATTATAATGACACTGGGACTCGAACAATGTCAATAAATAAATGCAAATGTTTATTGCATCTTAGGACATCAGAGTCTGACATTTTTCCAATACACCATTCATTTTAAAAATGGTGGCTATTACAACCACGGAAAAAAAGAAAAGGGTTGGGGAGAGGGTTAGGGTGGTGGTGGCAGGATGACCAACAATCTCATAGTCAGGTGTCCACATAGGCCTTCTTCAGCTTCATCAGACTTACAGACATTCACTGTTTGTGCGTCGTGATCCGTCTCGCCATAGTCTGGATTTCAAGGGATTACATCATTGCTATCGAGTCCATTCACCGGACCTACAGTGCCATCTGCTGAGCACTGTCAGGTACAATTTGCTTGAAACATCTCCATCCACAGGTCACCCTAAAACAACACCATTACACCTGGGAAGAAACACTCCCCCCCCCCACTACAACTTGAAGCACGCTGGATGTATTAACACTGCAGCCCTAGTGTGGGGGGATCATTTACAAAGAGTGGGTGGTGAAAAGATGAAATGCATCACGTCATCGTCCACTTTATGCTCCTGGTGGTGTGTGTGTGTGTGTGTGTGTGTGACTTTGTAATGGCTTGTATGTACAGATAGATGATTTGTTACATAGGCGGGGGTCTGTCAACAATTTAAACACAGAAGCTCCACATACGGTCCTCCCTCTGTTGCCCAGGTGCTTGTAGAGGTATATTTTGAGAAGATGAGGTCCCTTTTATCTGGATGTGGTACAGAATCCATCACACAGCTCATTTAGAACATGTCCTGACTTTAGGGAGAATGCACACTACTGTATTTAAGTCAGACCACCTACTGTTTGATTACTTAGGTGAGTCTGAGTGTAGGCTCTGGTGTGTGTGTTTGTGTGTGTGCGTGCGCGTGCGTGCGTGCGTGCGTGCGTGTGTGTGTGTGTGTGTGTGTGTGTGTGTGTGTGTGAGTGAGACTGGTTCAATCTAACTCCAGCCTTTAGTCTGTGTAGAAAATAAAATCATTATGAATCAAAATGAGATTGAATCCTAAATAAATTATTAATTTTAGCCGCACTTATTATTATTGTTGTTGTTTTTATATTGTTATTGGGATTTGCCAACCTGAAAGTTATTGTACGGCACATATTGTCTGCATTTTTCCTAATGTCTGTATGTTCATGCCAGTGTGTTGTTGTCGATACCAGCACATTGTCCAGACCGCATCAGAAACCCTGTACGACCTTTCCTTCCTCAGACCTGACTGGACATGCTGTAAATATGCTCAGTTTGCATGATGTATAATAATATATCAATAAATCTTAACTGAATTAATTTAGTTGTTTCCTGTAATTGCAAAAGTGAATACACGATATGTGATATATTACATTCCTCTTGCACATGTGTACAGTTTCAGGTCTTGTACATATTGACAACGTATTGGCAATCTAGCAGACTACGATTTGACAGGACCTTGGCAGAACTTACTGAAAATCAATCGTTTTGATAATTATTACATCATGCGCCACCCACCTCGTTCCTCCAGTTGTCAGGAATTACAGTATGACCTGATTTACAACCATCATTTTTCTATAGACGATGCAAATTGCTTTCTATACAGATATCAGATGTGTTCATTTAATACTAATGCCATTAATACTAGGACAACAATACAGACTGTGTATGCGTCTTTCCTCCAACAGTGTTATATTAAATAATATATACATTTACTGTTATGTAGATCTGAATTAATAAGCTCAGATTTACTCGAGAGAATAAATCAGCATTTGACATCCGAGATCTCTATTAGCAGCTCCAGTGATGGTCGAATGAACAAACAGTCATCTGTTCGTAGATTACAGACTTCAGAGGATGCGTATCGTGACAGCTAGCTAAGGTATAGTCTCATTATCAGCAGGTATTCTTACTGAAAAGACAGTTGCATAGCGTATACAGGGGATGATTTATTTAAACAGACGTGTGTATGCATGATGGAATCTGCAGAGATGTTGTCTCGTTGATCTTCTTTCAGGATCTGGGTGGATGATTTGGTTGATCTGTGATTAGTTTCTCAGACAAAAGTCACCTACCTATACAATCGATCATAAGTGACACTGCTGAAATGTTTTATGAATTTGTAGAATCCGAGTTGTGTGCATTTAGTTCAAGTCCAAAGCTGATATTTATTTCATACCTGTTCCTACTCATGCAGAGCCAATTGTGACTGTATGCAGACAACAGTACCCCAGGGGATTTAAAACTGGATCCCAGTCCTAGTGGGCTGGCATAATTTATCACTGCGCCACCCGAGTGTCCACAAAATAAAACATATGACAAATTTAACAATCATCAGACTAATTTATTGTTTATGGAAGAATGATTTCAGGTTGTGTGGTTTTCATTTAGTGAATTTCTCATCCTATTCCAGTGCAGAATAGACCCGTCCCCGTGCTAGATTGCCAGAATGTGGTGCAATATAAGGTTTCATTCAGTGTGAATGATGAACCATCAACAATAAAAATACAGAGCCGTTAGGAATGATGTAGCTTCTGTTGTAGTGCTATGGGGTCATTTACCCAATACAGCAAGGTGAAAGGTGTCATTTGTGTTTCGTCGTTTATCAGAGAGCTGAGAGTAAAACAAAATGAGAGTGGGGTGTGTTCAGTAATCCGTACAGAAGAACGAACACTGCTGAAAAGTAATAACGCTGTTATCTAAATTTAGCACCGTGCTGGAATACTTCACTCAGGAAATAGATAATAGCAGTCATGTATCTTTGGTTTATTGCAGCTCTATGTTAATCTATATGCATACACACTGGCCACTTTATTAGAAACGCTATAATGATTGTGGTTAAAGCTCTTAGCAAAGCTTTCCAGAACTAATAATTGTAGCATAGATTTCACCTTGTAGTTGCTGCAGATTTTTCAGCTCTAAATGTGTGCCATTGAATTCAGATTTACTGACTTAGGTATTCCATTTACAGTCACTTAACCCAGTTTATTATGACATGCTGTATCCAATATGATATAGTGTATGTCCTGCTGGAAGTACTTGTAATAAGCAAAGCAATTATGCATGAAAGGTGTGTCTCAAATCACAATGTAAGTGCACTGAACACTTACTTCTGTATGCTTATAGATTTTAGGGGCAGCCATGAATTGGAGGTTAGTGAACTGAGCCTGTGATCGTAGGGTAGTCAGTTCGATTCATCAGACATGTTTTATAGATGGTACTTTAAAACACATGTGAATGTGTTTTACTTAACATCGGCCATTCATTTGTTAGGCTTTAATGCAGTTTTGATGTTCTTCATTAGTGTCTGTATGATTTGGGATATTTAATTGAATTGGGTGTGCAGGCCTTCTAATTCACAGTTGCCAATAACTGTGGCCAATAAGAATGCATGATACGGTTATATATATAGATATACTGTATGTTATAGTTTTTATCAGAATACATCTGAATATTTTCAAAGGCATGCAGTGTCGCATAAGTAAGTAAATAGCTGGTGAGTTTCACAAAAATTCTGACCCTAACCTTAAATATATTTAACAAGTGTGATATAGGCGTCATCCCCGTCCCCTGCTCAAGAAGGGTGACCTAGGGATCAATATGTGTCCTGTAGATTTTTTTGTGTTTTTTCTCCTCTGTGTACTCGTCGAAAGGTGGATTTGATTTTATAAAATGCTACCATGTATGTGGATAAATGGATAAAAGACTGTATGCCGTGATAAACTGGCGCTCGGCCCAGAAGGCGTTCCGGCTTTATGGCAAGTGTTTCTGGATGGCGGGAGATCAAACCCACCACAGGCCCGATCAGGATTGCAAGCATGATCAATCTTTTACTCCACTCATAAATAATATTCACTCTGGGAGGTGCGGCCCAATAAAGTCCTGCTCCATACATCAGACCAGTAGTGACAGATAAACAATCATTAGAAATGTTGGAATTAAAATAAGCTTGTAACCTGATTACCCGCTAACCCGGGGGCAGATTTATTAATAAGTGACTGCAGTGCTGTCAGGCAAAAAAAAAGATAAATTGAGGACATAAACCAGTGGATTGTGGGTAACTACAGATTCGTTAAAAATGATACAATTTCATCAAAAACAACAAAACTGCATTATATATTTTATTTTTTGGGGGACATCTCTTCTAATGATAATGATATAATAAATTATAAATTTATATTAAATAATTTAATGAATAAATAATAAATAATGTACCAAATACATATCTACTTTAAATAAATCCATTTGTTTATTTTAATGAGAAGCTTATATTTATGTGCATTAAGCACTCCCACTGAAACGATGAAACGTTCTGAAACGTTGTAGCTCCACCTCTATTTCTTACCATTTGTCGGAGTGTAATATCCCACGATGCTTTGCAGCAATAGTTAAAAATAGTTTTGGCTGGTCAAAATATGGAGTGTTTATGCAAATACTGTTCATGTATGTATGTATGTATGTATGTATGTATGTATGTATGTATGTATGTATGTATGTATGCATGTATGTATGATGTAAATCATTTGTTTGTGTTATGTTGTGTTTTGTATTTTGCACACACTGTTGTCATCATACTAAACAAAAGAGAACGTGGTATTTTTCTATGTGATATGTTCTTTTGTACATTGCATGGCAGAAAATATCAGATTTAAATAATTAAGCATCAATGCACACTAATGTTTTCTTACCTAATCATAACACTTGGACATGTGAAGTATTAAAATTGTTTGACTGCGAGATGATTTACAAATAAATGGGAAGAAATACCAATAACGTTTGACATGTAGACAGAAGATAAGCGTTAATCATCGTGCTTTTATACACAACAAGAAAAATATAGACTCTTCAACACGCATGCACAAACACACTGCTAATGAAGCCAGCCATCCTGGTTAGTGTGATTATACATCTATTATCATGCGACACACGGCTCCCAGCTACTTCCTGAAGGTGACCTTTATCATCACTGTAACCATAGTAACAGAGGAGAGCGAGACGGTGAGTCTCCTGAAGTGTAAACACGACATCTATCAGATCCACTGCTAATCTCGCATGAAATAGAATTTACAATCAGATTCGGTCATTCTCTAAAATCACAGGAACACACTACATCACATACCATAATGCTTTACTACGAGCTTGTTGGACATGGAATCACAAGATTTAAATTTTTTTCTAGATTAATGTTTATGATTATGGAATAGGTTGTTCTTATGGTGGTTTGTTATGCTCAGGTGTTCTCATGCTTTTGGTCATATATTATGTGATTGAGATTTGGCAGAGTTAACATCTAAACGGACTAAAATTATCTTCAAAAGAAGTGCATGCACAAGTGGTGGTTAGAAGACTGGGCTTGTGATTGGAAGGTTGCAGGTTCGAATCCGAGAGTCAACAGGTCACGACTGAAATGCCCTAGAGCTAGGCACATCCAAACCTCCAACTGCTTCATGGGCGCTGTAGCTAGGGCTGTTACCATACTGGGCATGTGTGTGTTCACTGTTGTGTGCGAATGTGTGTTTCACTGCTTGGATTGGGTTAAATAGTTAAACGTAATCCGAAGAAAAGCACAGAGGTGAAAAGTATTCCATGGTAACAGGATTAGTACTTAACAGATCAATAGATTTGTGTCAAACAGACACAAAATGAATTTATACATGTGTGTGTATATATTTATACATTATATGTGTGTGTGTGTGTGTGTGTGTGTGTGTGTGTGTGTGTGTGTGTGTGTGTGTGTGTGTGTGTGTGTGTGT
>JAOTRQ010100262.1:0-10243 GCA_028565875.1 Hoplisoma paleatum | reverse complement strand
CAGGCATGTTAAGCATATCAAAATCTTGATGGTGGTGTCATTACTATCATGTACGTAGATGTACTGTGTTATGATTCTTTACTCCTGCCCCTATAAACACACACACACAGACACACACAAACACACACACACACACACACACACACACACACACACAAACACAAAGTATGTAAGTATTTAAAGCATAAAAGTGCTTCTACCTGGAGCGGTGGAGTAAGCATATAAGAAGTCTGCTTCAACAGGAATCCTCTGGGTGTTTTCTGATTCACAAACACTATCTACCTCAACACCAGGGTCCAGGTTTGATCCCCGGCAGGCCTGGACATAATATAAAAAAAATTAAAAGTTCCGAAAGTTATATATCATTATAAGTTATAAGTATAAGTTTAATCAATTAAAATTCATGATCAGCTAATCAAACGTCATCTAAAATCTGTTACACCTGCTGTCCAGATTATGCCTCAGATCCACCCATGAAACTAGGCACAGTGCAACCCCTGACCCTAAAAATTAACATGGCATATTGTTCTTGCACAGTAATTAAGCTTTCTGTTAACTTGGTAATTATTTAGACTTAGAAGAGAACCTGTATGAAGAACAGTTTAGGTTTGCCAACTAGTGAAAGACATTGATCTCCTCTGAACAGGCCAGTCAGCTCACTGAGTTTAATTAATCCATCCGTGCCATAGATAACATCTTCATCCCCGTGACTCAGTAACACACATACAAGCATGGCTGACTTGCTGTGGTCTTCCTGAGACACTAAAACGAGACAAAAAATTTAATATTTATATCACGGAGATCTAACTTGTATAATAACCATTGTTTTGATATTGTTATACAAACCTAATTTAAAAAAATCCTTCATTTGTGAAACTGTTTGGTTCTGGCGAATTAAGCATTTAAAACCAAGCCCTTTAAAGACCTTGATCACTTTCTCAGTATCCGCAACTGTTCCATGACGCTCAGACATCACTATTGAAAAGAAAATATAACATCATTTTTTTTCATCAAATAATTTAATAAAACACCACAAAAAACAGACGTAGTTTTAATTTCTGTTGTCATGGTTATTACTTGTGGATTTATCAAAATTCTTGTTGCTGATGATGACACATTTCCCAATCTCAGGATAGTCCATGTTGTACACAAAAGGATTGGACACGTGACCTTTTCTGTGACTTGCCTCAGGAACAGACCTGAAGTGAATAGAGATAGATGTGCTTAATGTCTTTCAGATATACCAGTCCAATGTAAAGTACATTTATAACTAACGTAAATGATCTGTGATTCTTTACAGAGATAAAAGGCCTAGAACACATATTAGAACCCTCACTTATTATGTGTCCCCCTGTGGCACTGCCAAACCACTACCAATTAAAATCTTTACCACTGTAGTTAATGCCAATAGTAAAGTTTATGTACTATAATTACAGGCTGTTCAGGTGTTTAATGTAATCACCCAGTGTGTGTCCCACTATGACCCAAAATGGGACTGAGCAGTGGTAAATCAATATAATGGATGGATGATAGATAAATAAAAGGAACGTGTGTACTGACACCCTAATAATTACAGGAGCTTGGGGCAAAGGTGCAATGCAGATTTAATGCCAATAGTAATACTTTTATATTTATTATTATTGTTACAGGTTCAAATAGTAAATGGAGACAATAAAAACTCATTATATAGAGATAAAGAAAAAAAACTACATGAAAGAATTAACAATCAACAAAAAATATCCAAAACAATAAAAAATATTGTTGTTAATTTTTAATGTTTTACCCTTTGGAGATGATCTTTGAAGTTGGTTTGGCATCTACCTGGTCACCTCTGTCTGACATGGTCTCCAGAAGAACACCTTTAATTGACAAAAATAATAATAATCTCCCACTATTATTTAAGTAAAGTTATTCGTTAATTAAATGCCCAACATGAAGTCCAGTAATCCTCGTTCTCAGATTTCCGCTCCAGACTACATCGTATTAAACTTGTGTCAAGCATCAGTTTCATTTTGATTAAGTCTTGGAACACTCAAAGGTTTTTTTCTTTAAATTGCTTATATGGTTTATATCTTTGCTCTGGTCAATGATCTGCCAGATCCAGAGACTCACATAGATCTTACACTTCTCAGCTTGCTTTGACTGGACATGACATTGAGCATTGTTTGTCTTTTAAAATTTTAAAATTAAAAACAACATGTAGACTGCAGTGGAGTTGTATACAAATCGTGAATAATTAAACACACAATTCCACATCTGAATACTGTACCTGGATTAACAAATCGAAAACTAAAAACTCACACATGACTAAGCATAATCTTGCTATCAACTTTGTACTAGTGTGCCAGGTGCTTACAGGTAAAATACTGAAAATTGTCTGACATTCTGGTATTGATTGTAATTAATGAATCATTAATTATTTCCATTCTTTTTTCCTTAGTAATAACTACCAAAGTTTTATCAAAATTAGTTTTACCTAAATAAAAGAATATTAATGACAGTCACAAACTAACTTTTGTCTTAGTTTACCTGGAATATTTACTTACGTCTACAACTGAAGAGTAAATAAAATCCCCGCACTGAAAGTTCCTGAGTGATAAAACGATAACGTCGTATGTTGGAACGTCAAAGTTCCGTACAACCTGGACGTGTTGTAGCCCCGCCCACACCTGTCCGATATCTTCTAGCCCCGCCCACTCCCGTCCCGCTCAATCTGAGGAACGTATTTATTAATAAAGATGCTACATTACAGTATAAAACTAATAAATTTTGGGAATGCTGTACTATATACAGAACACTGACTAGTTGCAGGTCATGCATAACAGATTAATAGCAGACCTCGTGGAAAAGATTAATTAGCCTAGGGAATGGATTAATAATGGATTAATAATATATATATATATATATATAAAATATTTTTTCTCCACACTGACACCTGTGGAACTCCCTATTAAGATGACCAAGTGTGTATGTCAATTTAAAACAGAGCACAGTAGTAAGACTTCAGCTCCCAAGAGACATAAAAGAGCGCGTTTAAATAACAAAATAGTTTATACAGTAGTGCACTAGAAAAGTTGTTACATGACGGTTTAACAGTGAAGTCTTTCGCGCACTATCAATCAAGCGCGCTTCTGTTTAGGACGCGGCCGCTTCTTCAAAACACAGCGGGAACGTCTTGAAACAATTTTTCCGTTAGGCTAACACGATAGTACTGTATTTCTAAACCCAAATTTGTTTGTTTAAACGTACGTAAACTTAAGATAGAGTAACATGAGTCGAGTGACGAAAATGTTGAAAGCTCTCCAGAAGGAAACAAAGGTTTATTTATTAATTGTTTACAAAATTACGTTGGTTAGCTTAGCAAAAGATATTTCGCTAGTCGTTCGGGCTGTGTCTCAAATCACCAAGTGTTCGATTAGCAACGTTTACCATAATACAGACAACAGTTGTTTTATAGGCTGCTGTTTTATCTGTGTTTACAATGTTTGTGTATCCTGTTGAAATGTTACGTTTTAACTCATCTGTTTTTTTATCCTCTGGTTTCAGTCTGCAAGTCCCAATGTGTTATCATCGCAAGATAGTCTTGATGTTTCCTCAATAGAGAAGGACAGTTACTTTCATGGTGACCTGTATTCCCCCCATGGTACGGTCGAATTGCACAAGAGCCTCTGACTAGACATTAAAGTGTACATAATTGCATAAAGGGCTTGCTACTTTTATCAAGTTAATAAGTGCACTGACTTTAAGGAGTTTGGTATGTTCCCATTGCGGTTAGTGTATGCACAACATTTTATTTTGTATTCATGAATGGATTATAGCATTATTATATGGATACTATAAGATGTATAATAGCATTAGGATGTTAAAGAAGAGGTGTGTGTGTGTGTGTGTGTGTGTGTGTGTGTTGGGTATAACAGTTTCTGGGCGGCACAGTGGCAAGAATGCAATCCGGGGCTCTCTGTGGAGTTTGCATGTTCTCCTTGTGTCTGCTGGGGTTTCCTCCAACTGTCCAAATACATGCTGTTAGTTTAATACATGAGTTGCTATAATAGGATTAAGCAGTAGTAAAAACTTAGTAGGTTGTTCTCGCCTCACAGCATAGAAATGTGTGTGTGTGTGTGTGTGTGTGTGTATGGTCAAAGGGAGATGCCTATCCACTACAGTACCCAGGAGGGTCGTCCAGATGGGTGTTGCATGAAATCTGATGCCTGGATTGCAGCAACCGATGCCAATGGCCTCACATCGGACTTTAAATAGATAACAGTTACTGAAAACTGTAACAGAGTTAGCTTGGACTGTTTATTCTTTAATTGCTTATAGAATCCCTGACCGACTGAACTTCTGGTGTGTTAATAAGGATTTTGGTTTTGTTCCGGCAACTCAAAAGCCACTGATGAAAATGTACTTATGCCACCTCATTAATTACATCTTAAGACTGGTAGGTGAAGTAATGTGGTGCTTGTATTGTTCAGGTAACCCTCTGCACAGTACTGCATTAGAAGATGAAAGCAGTCCTCAAACTGAACAACCCCCAAAACCCAAAGCTAATAGAAGGCCAAGTGTGAAGAAAGGAAACAATTCTCGGAGTGTGACAGAGACTCCAAAGAACTCTTCCCAAGTTGGCAAAAATAGAAACAATAAAACCCAGTTACAGGATACAAACACCAAGTCCAAACAGAATCAAACACCAGCACAGGAAAAAGGCAAAGGACCAAAGTTTCGGTATGTTTGATTATTATTTTATGTACCTTATACTGTATTTGCAGGTAATAATTACAGTTAAATGTTTTGTTTAATGTTCAGCTGCGTCTTTTTAGTTCAAATGCTATAGGTATGTTTAATTTACTGAGTGTATTGCTTATATCCATAGAAATCTGCAGACCATCTCTGAAACCAGAGAGGAAGATGCTGATAAGAGACAATCGAAGGTCTGTTTGTATTTTTATACTGTGTATGACTGTAATTAAATAATTGAGTTCATAAAACAATTGTACTATTTAGCTGTGTTTAAAAAATTTATAGGGACCAACCAAGACTTTGGTAGATGACGTGATGCCTCGCAAAGCTTATTCCCGACTGCATGAGCGTCCATCTTTATCCTCAGAGGAGTTGACCGATGAGGATGAAAACTTTGTAAGTTTGGCTTTGCATGTACAGTTTTTTTTCAGGCATACTGTTTATAAATGTTTATATTTATTGTAAGCTTTTAAAATTGTATGCAGGCTATATGTTAAACTTAACGTTGCTTTTCATTGCAGTCCCCGAACCTAAACAAACACAAGACAATACGTATAAGACTAAAGAGACCATCCATTCAGCAGAAGAGAGGGCAGAAACAGAAAAGAAAGTCTTCATCTGGCTCCTCAGGTTCCATTGCTAATTTTTTCCTTTCATTTTTATAAACAGTTTAATGTATATTTAAAAAAAAAAAGATTGCTTAAGAGAAGTTCAGGTAAACTTGTATTAAGTGAGAATGATTTTCTGGCTTTTACAGATCATAATAATCCCAGTAAGAAGCCAAAACCTGGTGGAAGTTTGATTGATCTTGATATTATCCATGAAGCATTTCAGGACTTTGTGACAGAGTTCAAGTATGTTTGTAGTAACACATCATGAAGTGCTTCACATATTATAAATATATTTAAAGGATGTTTATATGCTAAATATGCAATGTATTTGCTGAATATTGTATCGTGGTGCATTGTTCATGAATTATTTTCTTTCTGAATGTTGTCTAGAGACGCAGTGGAATCCGAATCAGTAAAAAAAGCCATAGATGCACTATCAAACTCATTTGAAGAACAACTTACTGAATTGGTGAGTTGTTGTAATCGTCGCTTTATACTACAGATAGCAAAGTGACGAAGCACATTTTGTGTAACATCTAAATGTGTCCATGTCAGATTACTGCAATTAAGGAGTTAAACAGCGTGAAACGTAGCGCTGCAAAGGTAACTGCACTGTCTTCATTATTCTGTGTATTACCTGAATATACTCCCGAATGGTAAATGACTTGTTTATACTGGTTTAGATTAACAACACCCTAAACCGAAAAAAGATTCGACTACTGGAAGCGAAAAATGAGCTAATCAGGTGAATCAGGATGTTTGTGTGAACTGTGTTGAATGAACTGTTCTAGTTTGACTGTTTTGTTCAAATTCAGTTCATGCAGTATGTGTGTAATTTTCTGGAATGTAATTATTTTTAGAAACAAAAATAAGCACTCAATAATTACATTTACAATGAATTAATATGCATTTAAACACTTGATGTACATTTAAACGAACACATTTATCTATTTGCATTTTTGTTGGCTGTGGATCTTTCAGGAACGAAGCTGATGTGAAAAAGTTAGAGAAAGACCATAATGCATTAAAACAGCGGTTCAATGATCTGAAGCAGTGCACGGCCTTTCTCACCAACTTGAAACAGCTAAACAAGAAATACCTGCAGCACCGTACAACACATCCCCATGAGCCAGAAACGGTAAAGAAACAAAGTTAACTAATATAATGTAGCTAACCTTTTACTTCCATTAATACACAAACTCAGAAGTCGAATGATGATCTAGTACTCCATATATAATTTAATTTAAGAATTGGATCAGATGAAACGCATTCACATGTAATTTCCAGTAACTCTTGTCTTGACTACATGTCTTTAGAGACTCCTGGATAAAACTATATATAGAAAGGACCGTAATTTCCTGGCCAATGGATTCGTTCCCAGTACTCTTCTACTTACATGCTCGTTTTCTTTTCACAGTACGGACCATCCTGCTTGCCAGCGATGCTCATGGAAGCCAGGAGTGTCACAGGAACTGAAAGCCAATTAAAGATGATCAACGACAAGCTGCAGGAAAAAGTTTGTAAAATACCACGTGAAAAGGCATTATAGATCTTATACTGTGCTGATCTTTTTCTTGAGTTCATCATTCAGTTAAAATTCTTTACAACTCACTTTGTATTTAGTAATTCCAGCTTCTAGTTAAGTGTCCTTCACTGATGCTGAATGTCTTGACATGGTTAAATTCACTAATAATATAATGAACACTTGTGTGATCACTAGTGAGTGAAAATGTGTTTCACTGCATGGATCGGGTCAAAATGTCGAGGATTCATGTGTGTAAAAAAACAGTTGTAAAAAGAGTATTCTAAAGTCTGAAGTATAACAGGCAACGCTGGGTTTAGTATGTTTTTATTTGACAAAATGCAATTAAATATAAGGTTGCATTCTAAACTGGTCCAGTCTGAGATGTACAAACCTGATTAAATAATGTTTTTTTTAATGCTTGTAAAACATGCATCTTACTAAAATTCTGCCGGCAATCCTCGTGAATATAAATGTAGTCAAAGCATTTCACACGTTTAAATGTAATACAGTAATCTAAGACATGTATTATTAGTTTATAAGGATTTGAACAGATTTGACACACCTACTGATTACATTCCTGACATTCTTGTTACACAAGATTCATCGGTTCACAAGTGAAAAGTTACAGAAAATTTAAGGATATTTGATTCACCTCACTTGCATGTCTGGGTTTCAGGAGGAAACCCACACATTTGTGGCAGCATATATAATATTATATACAATTTGATTAATCATTAGCAACCAACCAGATCAGTATTTACGACGCTGTGCTTTTTCATTTTAACTTCTTTTGCTGCCAATGAGAATTGATTAGACAGGATCAAAATAAAAAAAAACACACAAAGGACACATCGAGTGTTCACCTCACCATGTAGATACAAAGTTAAAAACACTTAAAACAACTCAGAACAACCCCGCACAACCGGTTTTCCTGCCAAGAACCCTCCCAGCTCAGCTATTTACTAAAGCAGACAATTATCTTACTTTCTTTGAAGACAAGTAAACAAGCAGTTTCAGGTTAGATTGCAAAGCTTCTCACTGACGTCCCACAGTTTCCTGGCAATTTCATCATCTTTGGCTTCAGGCTTTACGTCCAGCACCTCACAGTCGGAGAAGTAGCGGCCGCTCAGGTTCTCGATGCCCTTCTGGAGTGCACAGTACAGTGTGGTCTGAGAGCCACTGATCGCATCTGTCTGGAAAAGCGTCTGCATGATGAACTTCACAATGACCGTATACCAACCGTTTAGGTTCCGACCCAGCTCCGTTTTCACTGATCCTGCAACACAGAATGAAATTTGAATGTGTGGTTAGAGGGTGAGATATTTTTGGCGGTTTTATTGTAGATAGATTTCCTGGATAAACACTTGCCTGGGTGTAGACTGTAGCAGGTGACATTCGTTCCCCTCAGTCTCTTGGCCAGTTCATGTGTAAAGAGCACATTACACAGCTTGCTGTGGCAGTAATTTCGGAATATGTGCATGTCCGAGGAACCCAGTTCAAGTGTTTTATGCGTGTTAATGCAGTTGAAATCGATGCTTCCTATGTCATGACCACAGGATGACACGTTGACCACTCGGCTTGGTGCACATTTCTTCAACCTGTCCAAAAGCAAATTGGTCAGCAGGAACGGAC
The DNA here is from genome assembly GCA_028565875.1 of Hoplisoma paleatum. Taxonomy (NCBI): domain Eukaryota; kingdom Metazoa; phylum Chordata; class Actinopteri; order Siluriformes; family Callichthyidae; genus Hoplisoma; species Hoplisoma paleatum. The sequence continues at coordinate 1,738 of JAOTRQ010100262.1, read as the reverse complement.
CAATGTGGTTAACTCCAAACACTAGCCCAAAGCCATCCTCTGTTTGCCCTGGAGCGGCAATTCCTGAAATAGACACAAGACGGACCAAATTGCTTTTTCATTCTTTGCGTTGAGAGATGTTTTAGCTTTTCAAAATTGTCGGCCAAAGGTGTTTGCTTTACCTGCATTGTTAATTAGCAGGTCCAGTCGGTTCTCTGTTTTTAGAATCGTCTCAGAGAAAGTACGGACTGATTTAAGGCTGGCTAGGTCCAGATGCATGAATACCACGTCATTGTTGCCAGTCACCTGAAAAGGCAAATATAAGTGCATATAAAAGGAACTGCAATCGAAAATAACAATAGTTATTTTAAAAAAAAAATGATCATTGGGCTAAGGAGAAATAGGATTATTTAGTGTAAAGATTATTTTTTTGGTCTTCTTGCCCAAACCCACCCTCCTGTCCAATACATCCAAAACACTGCTGCACGGATCCAACCTACACACACACACACACACACACACCACTGTTGTTCTACTTCTGTAATGCTATTCTAATGTACATGGAAGATGCCTTATACTGGAAATCCCTGGGTGTCATCACAGCTATGGTCACAGCCACTTTCCACATATTACAACATTGCGGTTGATAGACTGGTCCGCCTGCAACCCCTGGTAAACATGCTCCCATCAAATGTTCTCTGTATCTAGGGCAGTGATATCTTAGTGGTTAGGGAACTGGGTTAAAAATCAGAAGGTCACCAGTCCCACTATTGGACCCCTGAGCACTTCAATGGCTCAAAATGGTTTCAGGTCATCAGGCTGCCACTGATGGGCCCTTAAGCAAGGCCCTTCGCCTTTGTTCAGTGTATGTAGACTGTAGAACTAATGTAGAAAGCACTTTGGTTATGATGCCACTGCGCAGTTTTGTTTTCTTTTGCAAGTGCGCCACTCACGGTGCGGATGTCCTGCGCTGCGTCCTCGCCTCTCTGTTTACTCCTACAGGCGAGAATGACCCTCGCACCCCTCCGAGCCAGATCCAGAGCTGTAGCCCTGCCGATGCCCGTGTTACTGCCTGAACACAAAACAAACCCATCTCACACCGCGCTCGTGTGTGCGCCACTTTCATCAAGCGTGCGCTGCTTACCGGTGATTATTACAGTCTTCCCGTGGAGCGTCACTGTGCTCTTGCACGTCTTCCTCTGCACATAGATCCTATGGAATACAAAATAAACTCCCACCGCGAGTCCCACGCCCAGATAAATCCACATGGTCGGTTCTCTTGTCGGTTTAATCTGGATTATGCGGCGATCGATCGATGTGCGTCTGATCAAATCCCGAGTTACACTGCGTTTTAGTGACGCCTCCCTTAACACTCCCTTAACACGGTTTAGTAGTTGTGTAACACACACACACACACACACACACGCCTCATAAAATACATGCATACATACACACATGCACAGGTAAATACTTACATTGATGCACACATTTATACATGCATGTACATAAACACACACGTCATAACACAATGACATTACTTACATTACATTATATACATACATACAACATACATGCATGCATACATACACAGATACACACATGCATGCATAAACACACACCTCAAAACAATGATATTACTAATACATTAATACGTACATACAACATACATGCATGCATGCATACATACACAGATACACACATGCATGCATGCATAAACACACACTTCAAAACAATGATATTACTAATACATTAATAGATT
>JAOTRQ010100253.1:0-10243 GCA_028565875.1 Hoplisoma paleatum | reverse complement strand
TTTCATTTTTACGTTGTTATTTAATTTTTATTTGTAAAATGGAATTAGAGCCATTTATGTTCGCTACTCAATCAGTCGTGCAGACAGTAGTATGTGTTGCAGATCATCATTTTCACTATGCACATTGTTAATATTTTACTTTTAAAAACTGTTCATCTTATGTTTTATACATTTTGTATAAATATAGACGGAGAATATAACTGAATAATTCAATTGAATAAATTTTAATGCTCTGTCTGAATATACTGAATCATGCATTTTTTATATTATGTATTGGTTTTTCTCCATTGAAAACAACCAGATGCATACATCCCTCAAAATGTTAGAGTAAAGCAGAATTTGCTATTGAGTTAAGAAAACTGATCGGTTCGGCCAATACGTCCTCAAACCTCAACTAATTGTATCGAATTATCACTTATCAAACCGAATCCTCATATAATTAAGTCATATCTTTATAAAACCATTTTTTAATCGCCTTGTATCGTATCGTATCGTGAACAGGAGTGATTTGTATCGCATCGTATCAACAAGGGGTTTCAGTGTAACGCAATTATATTGTATCAGCGGAAGTGTATCGAGATGCGTATCGAATCGACATTAGTGGTGAAGATATACATCCCTAGTGTACAGCTATCTAATGCACATCAAATAATTAATCAGAACCTGACCTGTTTAGTGTATGTGTTCACTGGCAGCCATGGATGTATTATGAGTTTACCAGAGATCTTTAATAAAACATCAAATAACGCTGAATGGAAAAGTTACAAAAGATGACAGCTGGTAAGTCCAAAAACAATTAGTAACATACGAATTTACGGTGAAACTCTTAGACTATATAAACATACACTCAAAACCAAACTGTCAAACAAAACATCACAATGATGCCACTTTTTAATAATAGTTGTTCTTCAAATAATATGCATCAGTATGAAAGGTACAGAACATTGGGATTAACTCATTTTACTGATTAAATTAATACTGAAGGTGAAAAGTAAAATGAAATGGATTTTTTGTAGTTGTGTTTTTGCTTATGTTTTGTAATTATATAACGCTAATCTATGTAAGGCACAATGTTTTTGGTATATGGCTGCCTTGCAGTTCATTTCCAGTTATGCTTTAGATCAAACGTGTCCAAATGTTTTGCAAAGACAGCCAGATTTGGTTAGGTGAAATGTGTTGGGGGGGCAACTATTTGGTATTTTATGAAATATTTTAATTTTGGTCTTAAACAATCTCAGTCAGCAGCTCCAATGATGTTCATGAGAAAAATGTATACAGAACAAAAGTTATCAGGTTCTGAATTTAAACAAAATATTTTAATAGCATTTTTAGTTTGTTTATTTTCTGTGGTTCTGAAATTTGCATTGTCTACTGCCATCTTCTGGTGAAAAATAAAATAGCTTTTTTGTATGTTCATATTATTTTGTGGTCAATAGTGCTGTTGTGCCACATGTTACTGCCTTAGATTTAATGTAACTCAAAAAAGTAAACAAACATCACTCTCTTTAAAATGTTCTGTTTCTGTTCTTTAAACCAGAACTAACAAATCACAGTAAAATATGCTGTTTTCGTTTGGAGCTGTTATTAGTACTGTGGTATTGAAGTTTGACGTATATTCAAATATATTTATTTTCACATTGTTGTATAAATCTGAAGCATGTTGTTAATACAAGCCAGGTTATGTATTTACAGATGTGTTTTTCATGCAGGCCGTACCATGCGCTGTTGCTGCTGGACAATGAAAAGGCTTTGCTGGCTGAGCTTCCTCTTGACTGTTCTCCTGCATTGGTGCGACTTATCAAGATCTGTTCAGCCATGAAGAACTTGCAGCAGTTGGCACAAGATGCTGACCTGGCTCTTCTACAGGTGAATTGTTCATTACGTTGATCAATACAGTTGCTTACTATAAAACGTGAATTTAATATTTTTTTTAAAATAATTTAAACCATTTACATTTTTTAATAATTTAAAATGCAATTACATTTGCTATGATACTGAAAATATCCAAAAGCAAAAAAAGGAGTGTATGGTTGATGGCGTTAATAACAATCTAATGGCTATCTAAGGCTTCATTTGAAAGTCTTACCCACATGAGTTTTACAGAGTACTATAAAGTGTGCTTAATATCACAGTTTTTCTTTCTGAGATTTCCTTCTACTTTCTTCAGGACCCCTGTTCAATTAAAATGGACATTAGGTTCAGTGTAGTGCACAGTTATAATATTGTGTATTATACTGTAGAGAACTGGCCAATGGAAAAAGATGCTGATGGTGGTGAACTAGTTAAATACAAGTTCATTTAACAACTGTCCCACTGATCAGATCACATCCGTTCTTGATCATTAAATGATGAGGTAAACGTTGATTGTTATTGATTGATTACTCTGATAAATACACATATAGTGTGCACTGAATTTGATCAGCACTGTGCAAGCTAAATTTTCTTATTGTCAGGGTTGTTAATCGATGTTTGCAAAGCATGACACCCAAATATGTGTTGTAATATGTTGTATTTGCTGCCCCCGACAGGTCTTTCAGATAGCTGCTCACTTAGTTTACTGGGGTAAAGCCATCATCGTGTATCCACTTTGTGAAAACAATGTCTACATGCTCTCTCCACATGCCAACATTTTTCTGTAAGTGTACTTTGTGACAACTGACTTCATAAAAATGACCAGGTTTTATGATTTTGTTCCAATTTTTTTTATATTCTCACAAAAATCTTGGTTATATTTTACCATTACAAAAACGTGACCATATCAAGAATGCAAAAAGCAGTTGACAAACTGAATATCCTCTGCACATCTTTATACTTCAAAGACTTTTTAAGCACATTTGCTGCTTTTGTTTCAAATCATGAGTACAGTTACCAGTTTATGTCACATGTTTGAAATAACATAATTATTCATTTATAGGACAATTATTGTTGTCCTATTTTCTAAACTAAATTATTAGTTTTCATAGTTAATTACTTTATTCAGTTTTTATCTGCTATTGAGTTGAAGAGATTCTGCCTTAGTGCTCCCCACTGGGTCCGGATAGACTTTGGACCAAACCGGGATGCCTTTGAAAGCTGCCGAGTCAATCAGTCTGTTTACCCTGGAGTACCACGTGATACAGATCCGGAACGGAAGAACAGTCAGACACAGCCAAACTTCTGCTGTTTAATGCAGCTGCTACACACAACATATTGGGAGCAGACGCAGCTGCTTACGTACATCAACATTGACAGAATATCTTAAAGAAAGCTTTGCGAACATTCTAAAAGTACATGTGAATGTATTAGGGCTGCACCGGAGAGTACATTTTAAATATCCGTCCGGAACCGGAAAACACCGGCTATCTGAGGCACTATCCTGTCGGAACAGGATAGTTGATGCTCAGATCTATTTTGCAATAGCACCTCATTATAGCAACTATGGAGAATTCGAGATTAGTTTGTACAATTATTTGTTCACTATTACTAACAAATTCCATCAATCAGTCGTCAGTGTGCAATGACTGGGAGTATTTATGACTGAGGGTATTTATACTTTTTTATTGTGTATAATTAACGTATAAATTTGTATTGTGTATAAATTAACTTAACATTATAACTTAAATACAAGAAAAACAAAACTGTGTGAAATCACTTTTCCAAACCAAAAAAGAAAAGAGAAAAAAACAAGAACAGAGAACAATTTGCCTAATGTACAGTTAAACTTGCAGGTCAAACTTTACTTAGAGAAAAAAAGCTGTCAAACATATTAGACTGATACTGATAATTTACAACTTGAATTTAAGGCTGGTTGAAGCTGTTTATTGCAGATGATACATGGGTGTTACTGTCTCTATGTAACGCTGTTTTCTATATCAAACTTTACAATATAAACACACATTTAACATGCTAACGTTTAACAACATGGCAACAACTTTATGCAGATTTAGGTAATTTACGGAAAAAAATTGTACAAAGCATTAAAGTCCTGAAGTTATTTTGAGAAGTGACTGTTTATTTTAAAGATAACAGAAATTGTTTATTTGTTCAGAGTTTATTTGTATTTTACATGTATTTTACATGTTTAGGGTGTTTTCTACTCACTTTTTTCTCTTCCACATTGTTTTTCCTTTACAGCTTAAAAACACGCATTATGCTAATTAGGCGATGACGTCATTCAGCAACTTTTAGCTAATTTTAGGACAGTAAATAACTACTTTTATTACTGAGGAGTTGCAACAGTGGCACACACATTCTTGTAGTTTAATGATAAGTGTGTGTGTATACCCGCGCAAGTGTGTTTGTGTGTTTGCGCACAAATGCATGTATGTGCATGCACACGAGTGTGTGTGTCTTACTAGTGCACAATAAATAAAACAAAACGCAAACGGGACATTTAAAAAAAAATTCCCTGCATTTTGTAGCATCTTTGATTAATTTCCTCGTTTGTACATTTTACCTGCACTTTTTAAACGTGTGTGTCCCCCCAGTGCGCATGAGCAGCCATGCACATCATTTGCGATCAACATGCGGACCAATTTATATTTTGCTCAAAAAGTCAACTATTTTTATATAGTGCTTTTTATATAGTGCTTTTTTACTTTTAGACATCTCAAAGCAACTTTACAAAATACAGGACCAACAAATACAGAAAAATTGAACTGAGCATGTGATGAATAACGGCCCAAAATTATCTGGATGAATATCCAGCATGTGGGTTTCTTTTTCAGCCGGAACCGGATAGCTTAAAAAACGGTCGGATGTCTAGTATGAAAACCCTAGTATGTATGGACAAAGTTCGAGGCCAAATATGGATATGGATTCCAGATACCTTGGCGGTGTTCTGACCCTATCTCGGAACACAGACGTATGGTCGGTCTTTGTCCAGAGAGTTTTAGAGGGCTTTAGAAAGTTTTTGAAGAAGAAACTAGAATAAGCTAGTTTTAACTAGTTACTCAGGTCTGAATGAAATTTAACTATTTTAGGAGTTTTTATTGCATTATTCTGAACCTCACATTTCACCTGAAAACATATTTGTGTCATGTTTTATTTTAGGTACTCACCACTGGCAAAAACCTTTTCCCAGCAGTTTCCTGGTCATGATCTTCCGTCTATGTTAGCCAAATTTTCTTTACCTGTTTCACTTTCTGAGTTCAGGAACCCACTGGATGCTCCTGTACAGGAGGTTAGTATAGTTTAGTGCAGTTTTATGAAATATTACTGCGGTTAAAAATTATTGGAATAAAAACAAAGAATCGGCCTGGATGTATTTATATTTTGCTATATAAAGTGATAGTATTTTTTCTCCCAATTATAGAACTTAGTTTATTAGCTTATTAAATAAAAGCTGCAACAAATTATAGTGTTACTTTAAATGATTTTGCCTGTGTTGGATTGGATTCAAGGCATGCAGTAACACCCTGGACAGGGTGCCAGTCAATTGCAGGAAATACACATAAATATTCACAACCACATTCACATAAGCATTTAACACTCTTTATTAACGTCTCTTTATTTGTCTCCTGCTTGCATGTCTTTGGACTCGAAAGGAAACCAGGGCTCCTGGGTGAAACACTAGAATATGCGAACTATGCACAGAAAGAATCACCTCACCTGGTGATTCAACCCAGGTCCTTCTTGCTGTTAGGCAACAGTGCTGCCCACTTAAACACCAACACTGCCATAAAGTAAATTAGGGCTTATGTAATGTTAACCGATTACTTACAATTTGTCTTTTTGGCCCAGGCACAGCTGATCCAAATGGTGGTGTGGATGCTACAGAGACGACTGCTGATCCAGTTGCACACGTACGTTTGCTTACTTGTGCCACCCAGTGTGGAACAGCCATGTCCTCCAGATGATGAACAGCCAATAATGAATTGCTTGCCTGGCCGAAGCCTCAGTATGCCCTCTGCTCACAGTTTTGGCTCTCCAAGTATGTATACTTTGTTCAGCCTTAGTTTATATACTGAAAGTATTTCCTGATGCATTTTGTTTATGACCATGTTTCTTAAGATGTCCTAGTTGCAAGTGTTCCTCGTCACAAAACCAGAATGTCATGTAGGGTCTTATTTATAATGTGAGACATCAAACAGAACTTCTATTTTTAATTTTTATAATAAATAATAAATAATTTTTATTTATAATCGGTTTAGTATTTCGTATGCTAAAACAATCTATCAGAGATTGTTGTACCTTTATATTCAAAATGTGCAAAATGCAAAGTTGATTTTTTTTTTAAAAAAAAGATTTGTTCAGTTTTTTACGAAACCCAGGAATCATTAAACTTGCCTAATAAAGTTGTCTTACTTTGTCTCTAGCCAGCAGTGATGACATGACATTAACCAGCCCCAGCATGGATAATTCTAGTGCAGAGCTGCTGACAGGTGGAGAATCTCCACTTAATAAAAGGATGACTGAGACACTGCTGGCGAGCCTGACTGAGAATGAGCGTCACGCCATTCTCAATGTGCCTGCTGCTCAGAACTCTGATGACCTGCGCATGTTTGCCAGGTAACAAAAATATGTGTAATGTGTACACACTTAATGATGAATGTCTTCCTTATCATAAAGGAAATCTATTATCAGTACATTTGAGAGCACATTAGGTGCCTGGTCCATTAGTTTAACTTGGTTTAAGTAATTGTTCTTACATTTAATTTTGTTATAACATTCTGTTATGTTGATTTTTAAGTACGCTGGAGAACAGTAGGCCTTTTGGCTGAAGCTGTTTCAAATGGACTGCCTAATGAGTTCTGTTCTCAATAAAATATAGTTCTGGGTGGAATGTACCTGTGATTATATGCTGTAAAACTTTAGCTGCATGAGAGAATTACATTTAACATAAATTAATTAATATTCTTTTTTTTCAGTTATTCAACAAGCACTGCAATTTTTGCTGTTGTTTTTCTGCAGATTGCTGCACTATTTCAGGGGCCATCATCACCTGGAGGAAATCATGTACAATGAGAACATTCGGCGCTCCCAGCTAAAGACTCTGTTTGACAAGTTTCGCAGTGTTTTAGTGGTAACCAACCATGAAGACCCAATCATTTCACTCTTCCAGACACCCCCAGAATATCAATAATAACATCAAAATTTTTACTGCTGCTGATCATTTTTTACTCACTGCTGTTTTAACAGAATAAACTTGTTTCAGACTGTTCAGTGTGAGGCATGAATCAAGACCATAGCAATTTATAGCTATTATAATAGTAGAAATGATGCCTGCATTTCCAGGCTCTCATTTCTTTTGTAAAGCTAACTGATGGTATATTATAAATGAGTATATTTGTGAGCAGCCTGAAAGTCATTAACTTGTACTTAATGTTGCCCCCGTCTCCAAAGTCATAGCCTATTTTCTCATGTAGACAGAAACATAAAATCATTCTTCGTAATGACAATTCCAGACTCACAAGCTGTTGTATTGGTGAAAGATGGCCAACTATGGCCTTTGTGAAGTGTCCTAGCTGAGCCGTTTGGATGTTTGATATTTAATGGAGTCTATATGCATGAGAAACAATCCTGTGTTGTCTCACATGTATATGCCAATAAAACAGAATTTTGGTTGGCTATATCAACTGCTCACAACTCATAAGATGCAATTCCAAGAACCAGCAGTTTGATTTAATTATACTGTGTTCAAAATGTTTCAAAAAACTTTTGTCTGTATAATGTGAGATATGGAGGTGATATGAAACTAATACAGGAAAAACTATTTTATCTGTGCAGCTAGGTAATGAATTACCCACAAACTGGCACCGATCCACAGTATGATAGCTGAGGACCACAGGTTTTTAAAACATCAAATATGCTTAGTAGAATACATGCGTAATAGAAACGTGCCTAAAAAAATGGAATAGGACATTGATTCTTATGTAAAATATATAACATGAACCTTCATAGTAAAACTATGAAGTGGCAAAATTTCCATGGAACTTGAACAGCAACAAAAAACTATGTATTTGTCTATTTGTAATTTACAACGTTTAGCAGCGGTCGTATTATTTTTTTTACCATGAAACATTCCAAAAGAAAATCGTGAAGGGTTAGAACGCAGAGTATATACATGTGCATTGTTGCCACCTAGTGGTCACGTAGTGAAATAGTATAAATTATATAAAAAGGGTGCTGCAGGATTGTGGCGAGCAAAATTATAATTATAACATTTTAAAAATGTTTTATAAAAAGTTAAGCACTGTGTGTCTCAGTGACTCCACTATAACTTAATGGGGTCTGCTACAGCTGAGTTCCTGTGGTTCCTAAACACTTGCGCTTTTCTATAATAATACATACATGAAACATTTTATTGTGGAATATCAAAAACAAAGTGCAACTGACACATTGATCACTTGTAATATTACAGCAGCACATTCTATAATAGTGAGCTCTTCAGAACAACCATTCACATTCCTTTATCCATACCCATCTATACAAACATATTTGCTTCTGGTTGAACATATTCCTCATATAGTACCAGTCAAAAGTTTGGACACACTTTCTCTGTTTTTCTTGAGTTCTGTTTTAAATTGTAGATAAACACTGAAACATCTATAAAAGATACACACAGAGAATTATACAGTACACAAAAGTGTTAACCTAACCAGAATATATTTAACATTTTAGAGTACCCACTTCTTGCTTTTATGACCTCTTCGCACATTTCACTTGGCTTTGAACTTCTCTCTAACAACTAAATGAGGTGCCACTTGGAATGGTTTTCCAGTGGTTTTGAAGGTGTTTCCAGAAGTGCTGGGCACCTGCTGACTGATTTGCCTTCACTCTGCACTACAACTTATTCCAAATAATCTAAACTGTGTTTAGGTCAAGAGATTGTGGAGACCAGGTCATTTGTGGCAAAATATCCCTTACATAATCTTTTTTTTAATGACTAAAGGTGTCCAAACTTTTCAGTGCTATTGTATATCCCTATTAAATTATGTTATTTGCCACACAAAAAAAATTTCTAATGCTTCTTTTTTTTGCATCAAAGATCATTTCTTTCTAAACATAAAAAATATTAGTCAACAGCATAAATATTCTTATTGCATAATCCAGTTATTAAGTCTTAAGTTGTAATCTTTATCTGCCTTATCTATCTTGTGAGACTGGCTTGCACTCAGCCTCCTTGTTCACCAAACTAACACAAGGGTGACCACGTAGGTAAAAACGAAGTGGTTTGTTGGCCCACTCTCCATGGGACTCAACTCCAATTCTAGCAGCTGAAACAATGTCTCTGGTCTGTGGTTTCTCCCGTGCATCTGCCTCTAGCCAAACATCATTATCCGTGGCCAGGTCTCTGCGGTCAAAGAAGCGCTGAATGTTCAGGGCCTGGCACAGCTTTGAGGGGCCATTACACAATTCTCTGTCTGTTACAGTCCTCGCGCCCTCTTTACGTCTGGCTGATCGTAGCCTCCTCATCACATCCTGCCCTTGAAGAGGCTCCAAGGCACGTAACAGCACTGCTGCTCCTTCTCCTACACACAACAAAGCAGCAGTTAGTACTTGCTTTCTTAATACTTTAATTGTTTGTAAGGGCAAATCTGTTCAACTGTTGCTGGTTGTTGAAAGAAAACTAAATACTCAGCTGAAATGTATCTGAAATGCACGCAACACATTTACTAATAATAGTAAAAATACAAAGGTTGTACTCTTCACATAAAGTGCACTGGCTCATGAATCCTAAAGTCTAGATGCCCATATGTGTCAACTTGGCTGCATAAACCTCCCTGCATGCTTTTGGATTGTGGGAGAAAACCAGAGCACTCAAAGAAACCCTGATTATGAATAATGCATCAAATTTTCCACTAACACTAAAATTGGTCAGTGGTGATGCTGTTAAGACTGACTGGAGTAAATTCTGAAGAGCAATGAATACATTCTTTTTGCATTGCATTGGTCTCTTTAAATTATTTACTGTACTACTTTTTGTAGCAATATATGATCGTGATAGTTGTAAAGTGATGCTGCAACACAATTTATTCGAACATATATTTTTACCCCAAGTTGACACTGTTAAAGGACAGCCAAACAAGGGCTTTTGTGCACATGACACTTCCATTCATTTGGTAAACAATGTTTTAGTTTTTGGAAGTCTCATATGCTTCATCTTCCCATCACTAAAAGATTGGCTAGGTGCCACTTAGGCCACTAGAATGCAGAAGCCAGCACGTTATAGTGTAGGGCTGACCGCAATTAATTGATTATTCGTTGGTCGACCGAAAAAATTACTAGTCGGCCAAATTCCATTGGTCGACTAGTCGCAGGA
>JAOTRQ010100234.1:0-10246 GCA_028565875.1 Hoplisoma paleatum | reverse complement strand
CACACACACACACACACACACACACACACACACACACACACACACACACACTCACACACACACACACACACACACTCTCTCTCTCTCTCTCTGTTCTGGATGTTTTTGTGATTTAATTTAAACATAAATATTTGGACAGCAGATGAATCGTCTCTTCTGCTCTTCTGCATCATCAAATCTCACCAGATTCTTCAGGATGTGATTTTAAATGAGGATGATTAGTGTCACGTTTCCTCGTTGTGATTAACACGGGTTCAGTTCCCGATGCTGATGAGACTCGGGACAGCTCGGCGTCCACAAAGAAATACTTGTTCAGACCTGAACAGCTGGACGGCGCCACCGTGGTGAAGAGACAAAAACCGGTCCTGATGAGACCAGGAACTCGGGTTCGAGCTTTAGAGTCCAGCGTCACACTGCCGGATCATTTTACACGATTAAAAACACGACAGAATTAATATATGTAGAGTTAAAAGTGGCTTATAACCCTCTTACTCCCCCAGTGAGTGAGCATGAATGTATTATAATGATTATTTATTCATTATGATTTATTGCAGCTAATTAAAAATTGATATTATTTGCAGATAAAACATTCAAATTACATTTTTGGTATTATTATTATTAGTAGTAGCATTGTATTTGTTCATATTAATATTATTATTAGTAGTAATTTATATTATTATTATTATTATTATTAGTAGTAGTAGTAGTAGTAGCAGTATTAGTAAAAGAAGATGTAGCATTGTCATTATTATTTTTATATTTATTTTATTATTAATATTTTTAAATTTATTTTATTATTATAATTTTGATAGTAGCAGTAACTGTAGTAGTAGTGTTAATAATAATATTAACTATTATTATAATATTAAAAATAGTTGTAATAGTAGTAGTAGTAATAATAATACAGATTACTAGTAATAATAATAAAAACAAAGATAAAAATAATATTAGCAGTAATAGCTGTTTATTATTATTATTATTATGATGATGATATTGTTGTTATTAACAGTAATAGTTGTAGTAATAATATTATTAACAGCATTAGTAGTGATAATAACAACAACAATATTATTAATATTATTATTATTCACTGGACTATTTCACTGTTTCAAGCTTCTTAATCTTCAGGTTGCTTATATGATCATAATTGAAAGACACTTTGGCTGATCATGAACACTTACGAACACTTATGAACATTTATGAACACTTATGTACACTTCTGAGGCACTATAAATAAATGAATCCTAAATTGCCACATCTAATTAACACCCCCGCCTTCAATATTACGATTCCTTGTTTGCAGACGAGTGAAATGATGCTGGACTGAGAGTTTTGTTTTATTAAGTCATAATTTAAAAGTCATAATTTAAGAGTCATAAATTAAGATCTCCGGTGATCTACAATGAGTCGTGATTTTCAGCAGACTGAATATCTTTGGGATTCTTTTATTATTATTATTATTATTATTATTATTATTATTATTATTATTATTATTATTATTATTAAATGCGTTCAGGCTTGTCCTCGATTCCCATGAACACTTTAACATCTTCACACACTCTTCTTGCTTTCCAGAGACGAGTCCAGTTACTGGACAGGCTGAAGACGATGTCGTCCGAATCTGAGGAACATCTAAACGTTGTCCACTTTCACCCGACTGCGGTTCCCCACGCAGCCGTCTCCACGTCGTCCTCTCACCGGGACGTCCGCGAGCGTCGCTGATGCCTCCACTTTCCCCTCACTGAGGTAAGACCGTCCGCATCACTCAGTCAAATCTCCGTATCCACGGCGTCCGTCCGCGCCGGCCCGGAGACTGGAAATTGGACGCGTGCTGGTCCGCGGGCGCGTGGACGAGACCTGGAAAGGGGCAATTTGGCAGAAAAAAGAAAGCGTGCAAATAGCACCATGTGGGATGAGAACCGGCGTGTGGCAGCCGTCTGGAATTTATTCATCGGGAAGCGAGAGGAAAACGACTGTGTGGAGGATTTGTGTCAAACCCACACCAATTTACTTTGTGCACGGACATCAGCGGTGACCTTTTTCTATATTTCTCGAACCCTGAATCATAAACCCGCAGGATTTAGATTTCGACGTGGCAGCTTGAAAACTCGAAAGCAGTCAAATATGTGCAGTCGACCCTCGCACGGTTACCTCGAGAACCGTTTTCCACACAATCATTATCAACTTAACCTATGAACAAGATTTCCGAACACGTAACGAACGATTGGAAGGCTAGCATTATCATTAGCATTAGCTCACGCCCATCTGTGCACACTCAGGCCAGCACAATTAGTGCGCCTGGGTTAAGAATAAAGATCACTTACACTGAGGATGCATTTAATAACGATTTATCAGGAAAGAAACACCGGCTGGACCAGGGAATGCGTTATAGCAGGGGACTATGGGAATACAGGTGGGTCAAAGGTGTCTCTAGAGGGGAGAGTCGGGTTGCAGTCGGGGGGTCCGGGTAGTGGCGTTTGGATCGGTGCAGGGACGCCGGGAATGCAGACACATTGCAGGTTATATAATTATAATAGTGGAGATCTTGTGATGTCACAAGTTCATTCTGACATTCATCTGATTTCACGGCTCAGAACGTGACAGCACTTTTAACGCTGTATGACATTTGAATCCCCCCCTCTAGGGGGAGTCCTATCATTTATCAGCATATGTGAGATTTCTTCTGACTTTTATTATGGATCGTGATTCACTTGTTGCTCCAGATTCATCGTTCTGACAAACACAAAATTTTTCGTCATCACGGAATCAAAGCTTCAGACCCTCGAGCGAACTGCAACAAATTCTAAATGAGAGTTACGTTATATTTTTAGAAAACTGTCCAATTACTGGTTTTCTGGTCGTGAAAAACAGTCAGGACGTTCGATCCTCGGGAGAAATCACCAACACAGAACTCCAGATTATAAAATAAAAATAAAAACGTCGACTGGGTCCATTATGAATACATTTCTCGGGCAGATCGACACGATGCAAATGTCCGGATTGGGAATTGCACTTGTGTGCACTTATATCGACTCTCCAACTTAATTACGCACCTTTACACAGATGCAACCGCAAACACACACAAACCCACGAACCCCGGTCCGATTAAAACCCCACCCACCTGAGATGAACGCGGTGTTTTATCTGCTGAAAGCTGCGCTCGACTTCGTATCGACTTCAAAATGAAGATTTAAGACGCCGTTCGTGATTTAAGCGCGCGTGAAAGATTTACGTTTATGAATAATTACAATCACGCCGTCTGCCAAAAGAGCTAACAAGATTCAGAGGCTTTATCGACGAAGATGTAAATGGGCTGTAGAATTAATGAGCAGGGCCTCGATGTGGAATTCTGGGACGGCAAGGAGCCCTGCAGATGGTGTAATTACTCCAGTACATCGTGGTTCTTTCTTTTTTTTATTCTTTTTTTATTTTAACAAGCGCTCCTTGACCTAATTTGTACCCCCTGATTATCTCACGATCGACACTTAATACGGTTCCACCAGAACGACAATGAAGTGGCAATTCCACCAACGTTCCTCAACATTTGTGTTGATTTCAGAAGTCGTAATTGACTCATAAATAGGTCATAATTATGAAGGATGGAAACTTGAGTTATTCGGCTACTTTAGCTGCTGTTCTCGACTGCTCGGTTAATGCTAACACCCGCTCGGACCCGGGTCACGGTGATGCCGCTCTTCATTGTACCACCGTTGACTATGGATGGACACTTTGTTATTTGCAGTATTTTGGTATGAATGTAACGATAAATTTTACCTTCTTTTAAACACGAATGTTTGCTTTTATTTATTTTTTTGTATTAAAGATTAAAGCTAAAATACTTACGAATACGTACCAATATTTTATATTCTAGTTTATAAATCTAGTCTTTGATTTTTTACTTTGATGACAGCTTTGCACGGTCGAGGCTCTCACACACTTCATGAGGAAACTAATGGAACGGTTCTCTGAGCTCCCGGAGCACTGAGCACTTGTTGACGGCTTTGCCTTCACACGAATCGTCATGTGAGTCATGTGACCCTAAGTCATGTGACCCCAAGTCAAGTCATGCAGGATCTTAGTCGTGCGTTTGGGACCCACGGACCAGTTAAACTCTGTGGAGCAAAAGCTTTGGCACACACAAACTCTTATATTTTCCTCACCACATGGGTGGAGCGAGTAGCTGCAGTTTAGTGGATTTAAGGTGTTGAAATGGTTCCAGCGCGGCGCTGGTTTAAAGTCGCTTTGCAGGTTTTGCAGGTTATGAAACGCGGGGAGTAAACGCGGCACCGCCGTTACGCTCTCACATCTCCCATCGAATCTGCGGCTTCTCTCCGACCTGAGAGAGCAATAAAATTGATGGCGTGTGTTATGCCTATTGATCGTGAGGAATCATCTGCCTGAGCAACCTCCGAGAAACACACCGTCAGCAAAAGCCGTAAAAACACCGGGCGGAGTCCGACCCATGTGCACGCCGAGAACGCCGAGTAATGCCGTGACTTATAGCGCTCGTAGGTTATGAGTCCTGGCCGTCGTCGAGGGCGTTACGAAGACGGGCGTCCGTCTTCTCATGTCGCGTTACGCCATCGCATGTCGGGACATCGAAATCTTCGTTAAACATTTAGCATAAAAACTATTAAACACGCAAAGCTGTCATCAAAGTAAAATACGATGAATGTGTGGGTTTGCTCAGGGTTCTGTTCCTCCAACAGACCACAGACATGCAGTCAGGTTAACTGAACATACTGAAATTGCTCTGTGTGTGTGTGTGTGTCTGTACCGTGCAACAAACTGGTCACCTGTTCAGGTGTTTAGTGTGTTCGCTCAGTCCAGTGTGTGTCCCAGCATGACCTTGAGTAAGAAAGCGCTGGAAACACGGATCATTTTATTAAAACAGGGGCGCACAAACTTTTGACTGATACATGAATGTGATCTCGTGTTTTTGAGTATTTGAGGTAAATCGTGACCTCATTCAGTCGAGTTTGAAGTAAACAATGGTGTAACGTAACCTCGGTGATCCTGAGAGAGAATGCAGCCTGGCATTATAAAGTGTACGTAAACTTATGACATCACAATGTTACATTGAAGTCCTTTTATCTGGTCGCCCGGATTGTCGTTGTAAATCTAAATCTGGTGCTTTTAGTGTTTTTTATTGTTATTATTGTTATAGTTCACTTTACAGATCTGAGCCATCGTAACATTTTTATATTTAATGCTGAATTGTTGAATTAAACATTAGCGACGATTCTAATGAAGGTAAATTGTGATGCGTATAATTATCTACAAGTTTGTATCACTTGGGATATTTAAACACTGCACAAGAGCTGCTGTGACCGAGCGGCGTAGTTTCGCTGCGTCTCCTTCGTGTACGCGGAAGTTTAATTTACTACATTATCAAGTAAACAAACTACAGGAGCAAAAGTTTGACTTGATTTAATGGATTTAATTTGATCAGGAGAGTCACATGACCTGCCGTGCATGATCTTTATTGCAGCATGTAGCAGACGCGTTTATCCAAAATGAATTGATGAAACACTATGTCGAGGGTTGAGGGCCTTATGCAGGGGCCCAACAGTGGAAACTTGGTCGCCTTTCTGGTCTCTAGTCCAACCACTCAGTCCTCACTGCCACAGGCAACCTGAACAGGTGAGATGATTTGTGTGAAGGCAAAGCAGTCAACAAGTGCTCAGCACCTCCGTGAACCTTCAGGACTTTTGGAGAACCGTTCCAGGTGGTTCCGGGTGGTATTTAGCAGATGCCTTTTATTCGAAAGCCACTTACGTCATTGTGACAGTAAACAGTCGGAACAATCGAGGGTTTAAAGGGCCTTGCTCAAGGGCCCAACAGTGGCAGCCTGTGGTTGGATTTGAGCCAGTGACCCTCTGATTCCCAGGAACTGAATCACTAGGATACAAACAGGAACACAAAAGAATCGCATGAGATGGTGTTTGTGTGACTGGGTTTTATTTATTTATTTATTTATCTCTGTAGCTTTAATAAAAGCACCAAACAAACACCTTTAATCCTACGAACATTTATTTCCACCGTCTTTACTTACAGACTAAAGCTTTCAGCATCGATGCTGCTCACACACGAACCCTGAACCCCCTGAAACATCATCGATCCATTACACACAACTACACACTCACAGCAACGTTTCAGGAATAGGGCTGCCCATGTGTATCTCACCACTGCCCCTCACTAGTGTGTGTTCACTAGTGTGTCTATCACTCTTTCCTTGAAACAATAAGGGTCTTGGGTAGGCTAAATGTCGAATGTTTCTTCTGGAACGATGTGACCAATGACGTCACGTGAAGCTCTGAGATTTTTAAGAGCAGAATGGAGTTTATAAAATGTTATTGCTTCAGTCACGAGGCTCATTAAAGTGAACGAGAGCTCTGAGGACATGAGATTGAAGGATTAGTAAACATCTCCGTGTTTCACAGCCTCCTAACCACCATGCTGTCGTTTCCTCGCCGCGCCGCCGTCCTCGTTTCAAGTCCAATATTACGCTTTTCAGGAACCATCAGAATCAGCGACGTTTCTGCAGCCGGTGTGAGTTTTACTTACATCACCGACAGCTCGTCTCACTGCTGCCGCCGCTGCTGTAGAGGGCAGCAGAGAACTGTTAAGAAGTTAACCTTTAGCGTAGTTCTGCACGTTTTTATTATTTTATTAGAATTGAAAACAGTTCGACTCGTGGTGTAACAGCGCCTCCTGTTAAATACATACCATTTAAAAAGGAGTAGTTAGACTTAAGGAGTAATAGCATATCTAGTTGTGTTTTATTAATATTTTATGACTCCTCCCATCTGTTATTTGTTGACGTTTATCTAGTCTCTTTGTTTACATTGCAGTTGTCCAGGACACTAAGGGATGGAGTGTCTCGTCTTCTCCCTGCTTATACTGGCTGTCTCTACCTCAGGACAGCTATGTCCCAAGCGCTGTATGTGCCAAAACATATCCCCATCGCTCGCCATACTCTGTGCCAAGACGGGTCTACTGTTTGTGCCCGCCGTCATCGACCGGCGAACGGTGGAACTCCGTCTGACTGAGAACTTCATCACGACCGTGAGGAGGAAGGACTTCGCTAACATGACGAGTCTCCTGCACCTGACGCTGTCGCGCAACACCATCAGCCACATCATGCCTTACACCTTCGCCGACCTCAAACGGCTGCGGGCGTTACACCTGGACAGTAACCGCCTCGGCGTGATCATCGACGACCACTTACGAGGTCTGACCAACCTCAGGCACCTCATTCTGGCCAACAACCAGCTCTACAACATATCGGCACACGCGTTCGACGACTTCTTAGGGACCCTTGAGGACTTGGACCTGTCGTACAATAATCTGGTGGACATCCCCTGGGAGACGATCGGACGCTTGACCAACGTCAACACGCTCAACATGGACCACAATCTTATAGAGCACGTCCCGCTGGGAGTCTTTTCTAACCTACACAAGCTGGCACGGCTTGACATGACGTCTAACAAACTGAAGAACATCCCGCCGGACCCGTTGTTCTTGAGGATACCGGTGTACGCCAAATCAAAGGGGTCTCCTTTGTCGTCGCTTGTTCTTAGCTTTGGAGGAAACCCTCTCCATTGTAACTGTGAGCTCCTCTGGCTCAGGAGGTTGACCCGTGAGGACGACCTAGAGACCTGTGCTTCACCTTATGATCTTTCCGCCAAGTATTTTTGGACCATCCCAGAAGAAGAGTTCATCTGTGAGCCTCCTGTGATCACCAAGAGGTCCTTCAAGACTTCCACCATGGAAGGTCAGCCGGCCAGTTTAAAGTGCAAAGCCAATGGAGACCCCGACCCGGACGTTCACTGGATATCTCCAGAAGGTCGTTTAATCTCGAACACGTCTCGCACTCTGACCTTCAACAACGGGAGTCTGGAAATAAACATCACGTCTCTGAAGGACGCCGGCATTTTCACTTGCATCGCCTCTAATGCGGCCGGGGAGTCCACAGGCACCGTGGAGCTCGTGGTCAGTCCGCTTCCTCATCTGGCCAACAGTACCAGCCGCGTCCGGGAACTCGACCCGGGACCGTCCGATATTTTGAATTCAGTCAAGTCCACTTCGTCCTCGAGCAACGAGACCAGAGTGAGCGACAAGAAAACGGTTCTCGTGGAGCTTTCGGCCAATTCGGCTCTCATACGATGGCCCTCGCAACAACATTTTCCGGGGATCAGGACGTACCAGATTCAGTACAACAGCTCATTAGATGAAACTCTGGTCTACAGGTAATGTAATCGTTTATTAATACGCTTTTATAATACTCACATACCACATTCAGAAGATTCATCGTTTAAGGTAAACATCTACTACCCGTCACACCCGGGGCCGCCGCCGCCGTTACGCCCAGGATGCAACGTGAGCATCACAAAGCATCAGACGCTCATTATAATATAGTAAATAAAAAATGGTTTTATTTCCTTTCATTATTATTATTACAATTAATGCAATAAATAAGAACAAGAACTGAAACCCATCAAGAGAACATCGAGCGTGAACCTCGGGTCACCGTTCAATTCCAAAATAGCTCCTCTATATTAATGACTGGAAAGAAACTATAATTCATCATAAGGTGGTGACATAGTGGTAATGGGGCTTGAACCAGTGACCTTCTGAGCTCCAGATCAGCACCTTAATCACCTGACTTAATCCATCACAGCCTATTGGAAGTCTTCTCAAGTCTCCTTATTTACATTTTCAGCTAATGAATAAGCTCTTGAGAGAGAGAGAGAGAGAGAGAGAGAGACTACAGATGAGCGCACGACTGTGCTAAATCCACTGAAGTGTGGGTAAATAAGAAGGTCCCGGTGGACCGCTGTCACCAGCAGACGATTCAGTTGCGTTGGTTATTACCATTTAGTCGCTTCGTCCACCTCTTGTGTTGTGCAGCTGCCTCCAGCGGTCGCGGTCTCAGTGAGCATCACGTCTCCACCTCGTCTATCATCACGTCACGAGACGCCACCGTAAGACGTGAGACGGATCAGAAAACATTCGGTACCAATGGGAACTCGGCTCTAATCAGTTTTAATGCTTTTCTCTTTACTAGACGCCAGAGCCGCGGGGGGATGGGGGAGGATAAATGGCTCACCGAGGCCACTGTCACCCGTATCAGGTAACGTGGAACGTTCTCCCGGGATAAATCTGGAGAAATCTCAGCCAGCAGGCTGCACCGTATAAAAGATGAAACTCCATCAGATGTTCTGCCAGCTTTAGATCTTTAAGTCGCTGGAACATCTGGCTGGAGATATTCAACCGCCGATCCGGTTACCTTAAATCATTTCATCTGTGAGTGTAAGACTAGCTGTGATCCGTCAGCAGCGGTGCGTGAAACATTCGAACCCGCGCCAGCCGCAAGGTCAGAAGCACAAAGAACCTGCACCATGAAGAAGACGTATCTGAGGATGCATCCATCCGTGCAGATCAGAAACTCTACAGAGCACCCTGGCATCGTAATACCCCCGACTCGAACCCATGCCAGCGTCTGTGGGACCATTTCAACGTTTCCGGGACCTCGTTCGCTCTATGGATCGACTCTCACTCCCGGCACCGGTCAATTATTCATCAGTGTTTACACAAGTTACATTTTTAGAAGCATTAAACAGATAAACAACAACAACAACAACAACTCGAATTCTATTATGATGCTAAAGTAGAGAAATCATTAAGAATTCATTCCTAATTAAACAAACGGCTCCTTGTGGGTTTGGGGCGAGTAATTCGTCTGCTTTTATCTGACCTAATTAAAAGAAAGTTTTGCAATAAATCCAGGCTTTTATTTTGTTAGCACCAAGTCAGAGAGACTTTTCATAATAATAATAATTTACAATAATAATAATAATAATAAAAGGAAACTGGAGCACCCGGAGTAAAGCAGCAACATGCAGACACATGGAGAACATGCTAACGCTACACAGGAATCGAACCAGGGGACCGAACGAACTGCAGTGATGCAACTTTGCTAACCATCGCCAATAATAATAATAATAATAATAATAATAATAATAATAATAATAATAATAGAACAAAACATTAAACACAACAGGACTAATAATAATAATAATAATAATAATAATAATAATAATAATAATAACAATAATAATAATAATAATAACAATAATAGACCAAAATATTAAACACAACAGGACTAATAATAATAATAATAATAATAATAATAATAATAATAATAATAATAGAACAAAACATTAAACACAACAGGACTAAT
>JAOTRQ010100225.1:0-10247 GCA_028565875.1 Hoplisoma paleatum | reverse complement strand
ACACACACACACACACACACACACACACACACACACACACACACACACACACACACACACACACACACACACTTCAGCCTAATCAGTTATTATGGTAGTAAAGAGGCTTAGCTATATACAGCTAATACAGACCTAAATCCTATATATATATACGGTACATCTATGTAATATATATATATATGAACTTTATAATTGTAGGGATGTAACAATGCAGGTAGTTAAATCGATGCTAAAGTTTCACAATTTGAAGTGGATTCGAGTTATTGTGCACCGGTGCTCTACACCTCACACGGTCGATAGCACTGGCACTGTACACCTGGTTGCCAGGTACATAGTTCTCCATCAAAAACTATTTTCCTGTGCTCAAGTGAAAATCTTTTTGTACCTACCACTGTAATAAAAGGGCATCAAACAATCAGCTCAATAAAGCACTCACACACACCGATATAAATCAATTTACTCTCGTGAACTCAGGAGCGTGAATTATATCGTGTCATGGCTGGTTCGTATCGTTACATCATCGTCCCTTCATCGTACTCGTTACCGTGTGAATGTTAAATGTGTCTCGGGTTGCCGTGTAACGCGGGATGTAATGGACGTATTCACATCAGCGTACTTTGTGTTTATTGTTGTGAAGTAAATTCTCTCTTTATACAAACACGTGTTTACTCGTCTGTCTATAAAATGTAAGTTTGTCTCTGACTGAAGCGTCGTCGTGACGATTATCAGGAATCGACACCAACAACAAACGAGCAGCTGCGTCTGGATTCTTCTTTTCGTCTCTGGAGGCGAAACGATCTTTACATCGACACGTTTCTGTCGATGTAAGCAGCTTCGCCGCCAAGGTGAAGACCAAAGCCAATAAGCAGCCACATAACCCAATAGAGCGGCAATAAAACACAAGCTTACAGTGCAGAAACTGATAACGAGTCCGAGTTGCCATGGTTTCAGGGTTAAAGATCGTGGATGTGGACGAGCCGTATGTACGGAAGCTCCAGACCCCTCGCTACACCCATGGAGCGTAACATTATGACCACTGACCGGTCGTCTGAGTTTGCAGGGTTTCCTCCTAAGATCCGTTATTATATTTTGTTTTTAATCGTCTTGAATTGTTTTTTTTCCCCCCCTGCACCCCCCCAACCCGGATTCAAAGCTCAGGAAGATTCAGGAAGACACTGTATACAAGGACACGACCAATCGAAACATGTCGTTTAATCGCTGCGTTGCTAAATAACTGTTTATCAGAGTCGGCTACTATAAACAAGGAGCAAACGTGAACGTGTTTATTTTCATATTTACATTATTTCAGGATTAATGAAGCACAATTTGTTCTGTAAGTTCTAGATTCGCTCACGTCACCCTCTTTGTACATCTAAAGTTGGAACCGCTCCAGACGACTACAGATCTCCGTGCTGCGCGGTCCCAAGACGTCACTGTTTAGTTCCGTTCCCATCATGCTTTTCAGTCGCCGGGGTCACACTGGAAGACGCTATACAAACACAAGACATGGACATTAGTCCTCGGCGGCGGTACACAGCGTATAATCGGTGACAGTTCGGCTCTGGTTTGGTATTGATGGTGTACGAGGCGTGATCAATAACGTAGTAAAACGTAGTTTTAATGAACCCGACCCACGCCGGGGGCCCCACCGAGTGGCCTGGACGGGACCCCCTGACCTCAACCCCATCGAACACATTTGTGATGAACCGAAACGTTAATAGCAAGTCGATCATCAGCGCCTGAACTCCCAGATTTAAGAGTTCAGGGTTCTGAAAGCGGACTCTGTTAGGAACTTTTGTACCGGATCGGCGCCTATTCGCAGATTCACGTGTTGGTGATTTGTTCTGTAGAACTTATGTACTCGTGATTCGAGGAAACCTCGACGTCTTTGAAACGGCGCGTCAGTCGGCTGTGTACACGAGTGTGTTCACTCCAGTACTCGAACCCTACAGTATACAAGCAATTAACCATAAAAACAGGTCCTTATGAGGAATTTTAGCGGGGTTACTAGTATTCCCGGGTTCACACTATTCCAGGCAGGTTCTGCTCTCGAACCCTCATGAGTCCCTGCAGGGTTTACCGTAGTATACAAATTAACCAAGCATGCCAACTCGGACCAAGGGACCAAGGGTTCATTTCTTCTTCGCGTAACCCAAATTGTATTGTCGTTGGGGTCAGACAGCCATCACAGGTTGTCCTCTGTGTCTCGAGTCCGACGTCGGTCACTCTGTCTCAGGTGTAAGTGCCCGACGTAATTAAACTAATAATCTGGGATCCGATTAGTGCTTCTTGTGCGCAGCGTGAAAATGGAACGAAGCTCGTGAGACGTAAATAATAACAACAACTAATAACCAATCATATAAAGAACAGTACCTTCCGTGTACTTTTTATGTTTGTGGTGTATCGAAAGCAGCGCCAGGAAGAGAGCGAAGCCCAGACAGCCGAAGATCATGGAACACAACATGAAACTGTAACTGCCATGAGTGTTGATGGTGTGGGGGGGGGGGGGGGGGGGGTGTCAAACAAACAAACGCTGAGAATTTAATATAAGTGTTCGTATAAAAACATCAGATCCAACGTGATGGAACTCCAGAAGACTTACCAGTCCTACCAGTAACTGCAGGAGCATCTCCCCCATCCCAGCACACGTCACCAGGACTGTAGTAGCACAACCTTCGAGAGGAAAAACATATCACATGGTTAAACTCATCACCATAACGATGCTTACATCACAAACGCGTGTTTACTCGTCCTCCTAACAGAGCACGAGTACAAAAGCTTATCTGTAGGACTTCAGCTGAGTTTGAAGTTCATAATTTTGTTGTTAACAGGGTGACACGGTGGTTTAATGATCAGTTCCCGGGTTCGATTCCCGAGTCAGACGATTCCGGGGCTTTTCTGTTTCGGAGTTCGTCTGGCTTTCATCCGGGTCGTCCGGTTTCCTTCATTTACATTTGCAGCATTTAGAAGACGCTTTGATCCAGAAAGAGACCGAGTCCGAGCAATCGAAAGTTAGGAGCCGTGCTCAAGGGTCCAACAGTAGCAACCTCGGTTTGAACCGGCGCCGGTCAGATTACTGGTCCTGGACAGGAACTACAAGGTTACAGTTTACAGTGACATTAATAGGAGGTTGATACTGAAATTGTGTGTGTGTGTGTGTGTGTGTGTGTGTACCCTGCAACAGACTGGCAACCTGTTCAGGTGTTTAGTGCATTCACCAGTGCGACCCTAAATAAGATTAAGCACTGGTAACACTAGATAATGGATGGATGATGTAGCAATGTTAGCATTAAAAAGCATGAAATAAAATCGCTATAGCAACGGAAAATGATTTCCGGTTTCTGTAAACAATTATTTGTCTGGTTCTAAAGGAAAAAGCCGGACCGCCACCGCATGGACGTTTGCTTCAGTACGGTCGAGCAACGATGGACACAAACGAGCTTTTTTTTGCAGACTAGCCAGCATAACGATCATATCTTCATCCAACAGTCCTAAAAGTACTAATAAAAAACTAATAAAATGTTAAATTTATTAAAAAGTTTAATTGGACCGAGAGGGAACGTGCCAAAGCCACGGAGAGGAGATGGAACCTCGAGCCCGGCTTTCGATTTCATCTGCTGGATCATGAGATTATTCCCTCCACCAGACTGGTAGAGAGAAGTGTGCCAGAGCTTATTAAATGTCTCTCAGAATTTAGCCACGACGACCTCCGGGCTTAATTCCTCAGCCCTTTCAGGAAGAGGCCAGAAGAGATCAATTATCATTTCCTTGAATATGGATCATGCGAGCGGACTCTGAGGCAACGTGTCTATCGGGCCCCCGGAGAGATGAATGAGAAATTAAAAAGCTGTCAGTCTCACGGTGGAGATAAAACTTAAGCTGCCTGCGGTCCGGCGGTCGAACATGCCTGTAATAAAGCCAGTGATGGACCGGTAGATACACTAGATTACCAAAAGTATTCGCTCACCTGCCTCGACTCACATGAGTTTAAATCGCGTCCCCGTTCTTAATCTATAACATTTATTATAACGTGGGTTCCACCGTTTACACCCTAGAACAGCTTCAACTCTTCTGCTGACGTCTGTCCACCAGGTTCAGGAGTGTCTTTATGATTACGGACATTCGAGATTAGTGATGTCACAATACTGATCTCGGTTACGAGAAGTCATAGTAATACTAACATCCTCGTCATCACTGTGACCCATCACGTGAACTCAACACGACACAGAACCCAAAACGTTACTGATCATTATTCTGCATCACATTCTTTCATCAGCAGGACATTCAAACCCGTTGCCACGTGCATTTAGCATTACCTGTCGAAGATTGCGTGTGACTTTGACGTCGTGCCAGGCGTTATCGTTGAATTTGCCGTTGACCGGCTCCACGATGGCCTCGAACGCCCCGGAGCCGAGGTTGATGACCAGGGACACGGCGCCGTCCTTCAGAGCCAGGTTAACGTAGTCGGCAGACTTGCCCGTGTGCAGGATCAGACCGTTGCGTTGCCACGTCTTGAAGGAAAGTGTGATCTCATCACTGCTGCTCTGGATGGGGTTCTGAGACAAGTCGTAGCAGAAGTATTCCGAGCCCCGGAACGTGGCCACGTTCTCCTCCCGGGCTGTAATAAACAATAAACGGGATTAGAACAACAAAGGTAAACACATTTTTAAAGACTATTATGATGTCACAAGTATAATGATTCATCCTACCCACAATGCAATAAGAAACTACGACACAGAGTTCATTATAAGATTTCTTTCATTCTTTTAAAACAAAATCAAGTAATACAAAAGCATATTTGTGAACTTTTATTTACATAAATACTAAACACCCTTTCTTTTCTTTTTAATCTTATTTATTAATAATAAGTTCTATAGCATAACATATGTAGCACCTTTCAATGGATCCAAAAAAGTTTCACGTCAGACAAATGCATAAATATAAACAAATAAAGAAGATCAAATCAAATAAAACAATGAATGAAAGCTCGACAAACAGCCGCGGCGCCCTCTGCTGGTAGTAAGTAAATATTGATTCATGACAAGAAAATAAAAACTTTGTGAATAATCTCTCACTCCATGTACAGTGTATTCGTTACTCTCCGGCCTACATGACAATAGTGTGTGTGTGTGTGTGTGTGTGTGTGTGTGTGTGTGTGTGTGTGTGTGTGTGTGTGTGTGTATTCTGAGCCGGTGAAGATTATGGGATTAAACCCAAACCGAGTCACACAGTTCGCAGTAAACACAGACCGGGTTCTATTATTATAACCCCAAAACTCACTGCAAGTGTATCAGACCATTTTACTAGGAGGACGTGTGTCCTGAACGGGGCTTTAAAATCAGGGGTGTTCAACCTGTGGGGACATCTTACATGTTAGTGGGGTTCGAACCAGCAACCGATCTGATCTTTAGTTTATTATTTGAATCACTAAAACATCACTGTTTCACTGAAGTACCCGTTCTTTCTTCTCCTTTTGTTTGCTTTTACCTAATAACTAAAGACAAAGATATTAATTTCAAATCAATGCATTAATTAATATGCTTAATTTTACTTAAATGACTTAATATTATTTAATAGTCATTTTTTATGTGTGTACCCATCTTCTTCTGATATATGACGACTATCATGAATATCATTTTAATACTTAGAATAAAAAGTGTACATTTTATAAGTCAACAAACCTTTAAATACATACAGAACTTGTACCAGTCATGGTGAATCCCACTGAGCAGTAACATTTCGAAACCCTTTTCCGAGACCCCGTTGATGCCAAGCATGGACCCGAGCGGAGCCGAATGTGTGTCCTCTTCAGTAGTGGTTCATGAATAAGTAAGACTGAAATTGATCCGAGTTTTCATTCCTCAAGCCTCAAAGCCGTAGCGAAGCCGTTAAGGCCGAAGATCAGGGCGGAGCGGCTCGTTTCTGAGAGATCGAGGTTCCTTACAGAGCCTCGCTGACCTCCTTCCTCAGATCCAGTGTCACTGCCTCCGGTCTCCGTGGAAGCAGCGCTGATCAATTATTAATTAAAGTAAGTGTTGTTTTTAGTAAAGACACTGGCGCATTTTACCACCAGCTGCTACCGCTGATGTTAATCTGATACCCTTTAATACTTAATCAGACCCTGTCCATGCTGTGGTGGCGGGGGGGTGGTAGTTAAAGGGGTCCGATGTGGTATCACAGACCACAGAACATTATATTATCGATTTATTTTTCTGTTACTGTTTTATCCTGCATGTCGGCATGAGTGGATCCAAGCCACACTGGACATGGACGCTCTTATTTACACTCCAGACACCTGAGCAAGATCTGGATGCACATCCAGTTCCAGGAACCATTAATATCGCGCCTCATAAACAGCTTCACGTTACCCTGGTCGTGCAGGTACATGATTTTAAACCGTCAGTCAGTTACGCAGCTAAGCTCATAAACAAAGAAACAAAATGAACAGTGTGTGTGAGAGGGGGACAATCATGCAGCTTATTAAACAAAAGAGATTTACAGTCAAACGATTTATGTAAGATGCAGTTATTAAATTGCATCTCCAGCAAAGTTAGGAACGTTTCTGCTCTTTTAGTGCCGTCCGATTTGCAAGCGACGATCATGGAAGCTTTAAAAAGAGAAAAAGATCTTCGTGGCTACACAATCGTGTAACACTGGACACCACAAAGCACTTATTTTGCTGTGTACTGTTTACAAAAAGATGCAGGTTTGTTCGGGAAAATCACAATAAATAGAATCAAGATTATTTCCACCTGTCGAGTGTTTATTATTATTATTATTATTATTATTATTATTATTATTTGTGTTTTAAAGTTTTTTATTCTGAGCTTGACTCAGTCGACGAGGGTCGGGCAACCTGGTCCATTGTCCCGGGACTTTGAGTCAGAGAAGCCCATAAATGAGCCCTATTGATTATCCGAAAGGACGTACACTCGCCTTCGAGGTTTAAGGGCCTCACTCGAGGGACCCTCAAGCATTAGTGAGGTTCCGCCCGGCCTTGGCCAGATCAGTCGTCAGCTACGGCTGAACCGTACATGACGGAGCAAACAAAAGAGACACAGACTGGAACGACTCTTGTGACTCTTGGCTTGTCTTGTGAGATAGAATATACTCATTCCTGCTATCACACATGGCATTGTGGGAAATGAACTTCCAGAATAGTAGTAGGCAACCCTCTGTTCTATCACACACACACACACACACACACACACACACCCTATTCCCCCAGGCTTTCTTTTAGCCTGGCACCTCTTTTAAAACAAACCTTATCTACCGAGCTTTTTAATGAAAAGCTTCAGGGGGGGCAAAGAGTCTTAATCTGCTTCATAATGACAAAATGGACAGAGACGAGTCGGCTGGCGTCCCGGGTCACGGCGTGGGTGAATTATGAAGTCTTAATGAAAACATCATTATGATCCTTAATAGACTTGAGAGACGACGATTGTTATCTCGGACCGTAATGGTGGCCGCGTCCCGGCGCATTTCACCAGCCGCACAGATGAATATGAATATGGACGGCGGCGGAGAGACATGTGAAAGGTCCCCGGGGTGTTAAGGGGGGTGTGTGGGGTAAGAGGTTAGGCATGGACGTACAGGAGCAGGAACGATTATGGTTTCCATAAATCCAGGCAGCTTTAGGAAGGGGAGCCATCAACAGCACGAGAGCCCTCAGCATCGCCGTTCGGCTCCGCCGGCGTCACGGCAACAATTTTGATCAATTGCACTTCGGGTCCTCTGCGGAACGAAATGGACAGTGGGTAGAAAGTGCCCTCCTCCATGACTGATTTATAACTCGCACTCGAATCTTCGATGGGTTGCCAAACGAATACGACAACCTTAAAGAGTCGTGATGTCAGCCGGGGCATGCGGGCACAGCGGGGCGCTAGTACAGTCTGTGTAAACAATTTGTTTGTTTGTTTATTAGGATTTTAACACCCCGTTTGACGCCACCGGTTACATTAGGTCGGGGACAGCCGGGGGTCCCGGTGATCAACGAGAACCGTGCTAATGATCGGAAGGGTCGCAGGTTCGTTTCCCAGAGACGACGGGATCACGACTGAAGTGCCCTGAGCAAGGCACTGATAAATCAACTATACTGAGCAGGTTATGCCAAGCATGTGTGCTCACTATTGCCCCCTAGTGTCTGTAAATGATAACACATTAAACACCTGAACGTGTCACTGTCGTGTTGCAGGATATAGAGACACTCACATACATTAAACAACGTCATGGACTGTTAGAGGAAACCGGAGTACCCGGAGAAAACACGCAAACTTCACACAGAAAGCGTCGGATCGCCTCCTTGCTGTGAGTGCGACAACGCTATGAATAAAAATAACAACAAAAAATTATAATAATCATGATCCCGCCTAGTAACGTGACTTGTGTTGCATCGTGGGTAGAGTTTAACATCATATCTCTATCCACGAAACAGTAAATCATGACGTTTTCCAAAAACACATCTTAATACCTTTAAAACTTTATAGCTGAGATATGCAACGTTAACGCAATTTAATTAAGTATCAAATTCATTAATACTGTATTATTAATTTTTTTTTTTTTTTTAAAGATGGGCATTTCTAGCCGCCGTCGCTGATGAGCATCTCCTGCCAGGCGGAAACATGAGAGATTTCACGCGTGGTGTGTCTGACCGCTGTGATAAGTGTGTTATCTATCCAGACGGCGGTGGTGTGTGTCGCAGAAGAGCCATTTTCTGGAGGACAGGACCTGCTGCAATCCTCGTTCAGCTTCATTGGTTCGCTCCACCCTTCTGCAGTGCTCGGTCGCTACTATTAGCCTGTTTTATCTGTCCCTGTGCCAGCGTCCTTCTGCTTTATTACAACACATGAGACGCGTTCAAATCAGACGCCACGGCATCTGGACCGGAGACGGAGACTAAACCTGGACACAGAACCAAGCAGTGAAAGCTAAACGTACCCGGTTCCTGATCCCAGAGCACAGAAATTAATCTCAAAAAGGGGGTATGAACGTGTTGTTATTATTAGCTGCATACAAATCAGTGGGGTGTGTGTGTGTGTGTGTTTTAGAAGGACATGTTGGATTTGGACAAGAGTGGGTGGGTGTGTGAGCGGTGGGAGGGTTTGGACCCGGACCAGGTAGAGGAAGACACAGACCATCTGCTGATCTTTTACACTGAACATAACACACACACACACACACACACACACACACACACACACACACACACACACACACACACACACACACACGATGGATAACATGTTAAACAAGAAAACGTGTCGCACATTCGTCCCTAGCAACGGCGTATCCAGCGTCCTCATGGCTCGTCTGTCTCTGTAGAGTGAAGTGACCCGGGTTTAAATCTTTTAGATCTATAGGGATCTATAGGGATCTATAGATCTATAGGTGAGGTGAGAGCGAGTGACCTCGAACCCTCACAGAGTCGCTGATCGATCGGCGCCCAGCGTAACAGATTCTCATCCATCATCCCTAATTCAAGCTGACAGTGTAGAGAAAGTCTTTACATCCCGAGTGTGTTGAACAAAACCAAACACACTTAACAGGACAAGCGAAAATCCAAAAGTATGTGGACACCGGACGGCGATTGTCATCGTCTACTTATGGAGAGAAACCTCCCTATTTATCTGAACGTGGGTCCGGGACGTACGGTGTTACAGCAGCATTAGTTTATTTCAGTAAAGTCTAAAGCATCAGATTTCCTTTATATAATCGGTTATTTACACTCATGAGCAGTTGTGTACATGTTGTGAGTTTGTATAACGCCGTTGTGTATCGATTAAGGTTTCGTCTTTCTCTTAAATATCTTAAACACTGAACGACAATAACGTTGCAAATCCGGTCGAGCGACAAGCAATTAAATCTAGTCACACACACACACACACACGGATGCAAGCATGCACACACTCACACAAGCACATACGCACAAGCACAGACACACAGACGTATAAACACATACGCAAACACACAACCACAGGCAAACAGACATACGCACACATATAAGCGCGTGCGCACACACACACCCCAATGGAAGCATAAACACATACGCAAGCACACGCGCGCACCCACGCGCGCACACACACACACACACACACACACACACACACAAGCAGATATGCACACACACATGCTCAAATACGCGCACACACACACACACACACACACACATGCTTAAATACGCGCGCACACACACACACGGACACTTGCACGAAACAGACAGACACGAAAGCATGCACTCACACACACCG
>JAOTRQ010100215.1:0-10247 GCA_028565875.1 Hoplisoma paleatum | reverse complement strand
CACACTGAGTCTGAATCCTCTGAGAAACAACCAAGTCTAAATCCTCCGAGTCCAACCGAGTCTGAATCCTCCGAGTCTCCCCGAGTCTGAATCCTCCAAGTCACACTGAGTCTGAATCCTCTGAGAAACAACCAAGTCTAAATCCTCCGAGTCCAACCGAGTCTGAATCCTCCGAGTCTCCCCGAGTCTGAATCCTCCAAGTCACACTGAGTCTGAATCCTCTGAGAAACAACCAAGTCTAAATCCTCCGAGTCCAACCGAGTCTGAATCCTCCGAGTCCCACTGAGTCTAAATCCTCCGAGTCACACCGAGTCTGAATCCTCCGAGTCCCACCGAGTCTGAATCCTCCGAGTCACACCGAGTCTGAATCCTCCGAGTCCCAC
This sequence comes from Hoplisoma paleatum, assembly GCA_028565875.1. Taxonomy (NCBI): domain Eukaryota; kingdom Metazoa; phylum Chordata; class Actinopteri; order Siluriformes; family Callichthyidae; genus Hoplisoma; species Hoplisoma paleatum. Next base: position 9,864 of record JAOTRQ010100215.1, on the reverse strand, counting down.
CGAGTCTGAATCCTCCGAGTAACACCGAGTCTGAATCCTCCGAGTCCCACTGAGTCTGAATCCTCCGAGTCCCACCGAGTCTGAATCCTCCAAGTCACAAAAAATCTAAATCTTCCTCTAAAACTCTGACTCAAAACCTAACAATGTTAGAGTCTTTAGGCCAGAGTCAAGTCCCGAGTCTTTAAGATAAAGTCCGTCTTGTTAGTTTCGATGGATTAGGATCAGGAGTAGGATTAGGAGTCTACGGTATGAGTAAGTGCAGCTCTGTAGGATCACCTGGCTCATTCCTCTGTTTATGTTCCAGAATGTTTTTGAGATCAAAGATCCGTTCACCAGTAATTACTCACCACCACCGACGTCACCATTACCAGGTGAGTCCTTCCCTAACTTGTTGTGTTACCTTGGAGTACTCGAATCGATTTCAATCACTACACTGTCATGATTATCTTCTAACATATAAAAATAATTATAAATGTATAATGTGAATAAATGTGTATAAAAGTTTACATACATTTATGTACTTCAGATAACCTGGTGGTGGCCAAGTACACCTACAACCCCTCTCACAGTGATGACCTGGGCTTCGAGAAGGGAGAGAAGATGAAGATCCTCTCTGAGTAAGATCCTCAAACCTTCTTCTGCTTCACTGGTTCATGAGAGGATCTGAAGAACATGAGGTGTGAGGTCATTATTGTGTCACTGAACTTTCACTCTCACTGTGTGACCTCAGAGACGAACCTGAATGGTACATGGCTGAGTCCCTGTCCACCGGGCAGCGGGGGTACATACCACGTAACTTTGTGGCCAAAATCAACAGCATAGAGACGGAATCGTGAGTCCAACACACACACACACACACACACACACACACACACACACACACACACACACACACACACACACACACACACACACAAACTGAAGAGACCAAACTGTGCATGAGTGTGTTTGATGTGACTGGTGATGTGTGATGAATGAATGAACGTTTGCTGTCATGGTTACGACTTCAGGGTTTAAAACCTCAACAATTAAACATCATATTACAGAAAATATTAATCTGTGTTTGTATGTTGTCAAACCAACGTGTTGTGATTGTGGTCACAAAATAAATGATGTTTAATTAATGGTTATTATTTATAAATGAATTCTGAGGCAGAAACGGAATGAATAATGATGATAAATAGGATGAAATTTATGAATGAATAATTGTGGGTGTAAATAAGTTCAGTGTGTGATGTTGAAATGGTAAAATGCTTAATTCAGGGACGTGTGGGTGACACCCGGGGTGAGGAAATACCCCGAAATGTCAGCGCTGTGAGGTGGGCAGCACAAAGCCTCACCGGTAATAACGAAAACAAAATCTCCTGATTCAACACAGGAAAATTAAAACATCTGTATTACAGCTGGTTCTTTAAGAATCTCTCCAGAAATGATGCCATGAGGCTCCTGCTGGCACCGGGTAACACCCAGGGTTCCTTTCTGATCCGAGAGAGTGAGACCACGCCAGGTGAACACACACACACACACACACACACACAAACAAAGAGATCCGTGTCCATAGCCCAGATGTGATCTAAATTTAAAAATACAAATAAATACAGAACATTAAATATGAAATACCAATAAATATTAATACCAATGAAAAATTAAAAACACAATAGATCCAAAGAATTATTTTTAAAAATACCAAAATTAGTAGAAAACACTAAACGTTAATTGTGTTTGTGCTGAGTGTTGATATAGAATTAATGTGAAGGTTCTCCTGGTGTTAAGTGTGTTGGGTTCTGTATCAGGAAGCTTCTCACTGTCCTTACGAGATCTGGATCACAATCAGGGTGACATCATAAAACACTACAGGATCCGTAACATGGACGCCGGCGGCTTCTACATCACCGGCAAGATCTCCTTCCCATCACTGTCTGAGCTGGTCAAGCATTACTCCAGTATGTAACTACTGAACACTGAACACCACACCTGAACACTGAACATCAGGACTGAACACCACGACTGAACACTGAACATCAGGACTGAACACTGAACACCACACCTGAACATGAAACACCACGACTGAACACCACGACTGAACACTGAACGTCACTACTGAACACTGAACACCACAACTGAACACCACGACTGAACTCTGATCATCACGGCTTAACATGGAACACCACAACTGAACACTGAACATCAGAACTGAACATGGAACACCACGACTGAACATCAGGACTGAACACTGAACACCACACCTGGACATGGAACACCACGACTGAACACCACGACTGAACACCACGACTGAACACTGAACATCAGGACTGAACACTGAACACCACACCTGAACATGGAACATCACGACTGAACACTGAACATCAGGACTGAACACTGAACACCACACCTGAACATGACACACCAAGACTGAACACCACGACTGAACACTGAACGTCACTACTGAACACTGAACACCACACCTGAACATGGAACACCACGACTGAACACTGAACGTCACTACTGAACACTAAACACCACACCTGAACATGGAACACCACGACTGAACACTGAACATCAGGACTGAACATGGAACACCACGACTGAACACTGAATGACTGAACACTGAACACCACTACTGAACACCACGACTGAACACTAAACATTTTTGTTACTACTAAACATTACTGAACATCACTACTGAACACACTCCCTGAGCATCGAATCATCGCAGAAGCGAAACGTTTCGCTCAGTTTCCTGTCAGCTTGTGGTTTTAACCTGAAAGCCTAGAGAATGTAGCTCATGTCACTTCCTCCCTGATGAAACTATTCTGATGCTTGTCTTGCTTCCTTCCTGAAGGAGATGCTGATGGACTCTGTACGTCTCTGGTGAAGCCGTGTCAGACCCGGATGCCCCAGAAACCCTGGTGGCAGGACGAGTGGGAGATCTCCAGAGAGACATTGATGCTGGAGAGGAGGTTGGGACAGGGCCAGTTCGGAGAGGTCTGGATGGGTCAGTACACTCACACCCATCAACACTATCAGTACCGGTGACTTTTCTCTCTGGTAGGACATCCAAAACTCTGGTTACATCCAAAACTCTACAGCACCAGTCACAAGTCTTCTCTTCTACATTGTTCACATCACACTAGACAGGTCTATCTGCCCAAGAACGAAAGTCATGGTGCGATGTTGGAAAAGTTCTCCAGTACAACGGAGTCGATGTTCTTCTGAAGCTCATCATGCCGCTCTGGATTTTGGCAGTCATTCTCTCTCTCTCTCTCTCTCTCTCTCTCTCTCTCTCTCTCTCTCATGTCTTTATGATGTGCATTTCTGTTCGTACCCGAGCGTGTCAGTGCCCGTTATAAAACCCATCAGAACAAAATGATTCAGAAACATGTCATGACCTGAGTGCTGAGGAATTACTCTCAACTTCCTCTCGTCCCATGAAGTGGCCACGCCCGGGATACCACAGACCTGAGCCAAACATCTCCCTGTTCGAACCGGGGTCTGAAAGATTTTGTAATTATAAATAGGAAGGGTTTTAGATTTGTTTTGCTTTGCACATTGAGATTCTCTGTAGCAGCGTCACGATGATCCACCTACAACGTTTCTCCAACAGTCTCTAAGGGAGTTTCCCAGAGGTTCTGAGCACTTGTTGGCGGCTTCACATTCATTTTGAGGTCTGACTCATTGTGAAACATCTCATCTGGGTTTAGGTCATGTGATCGTGGAGGTCAGGTCATGTGACCCAGCACGCTGTGACACACTTTATGGGTCAGATATTCAGTACATAATCTGGAATATGTAGAACAGGAAGTAAATCCGGATAAACAGTAAATGAGAAGAAGTTTTTGTACAAACTTGTGACTGTTTCATTAAAATGATTTATTGTAAAATAAGTGCACAAATGCAATAACTTCCCAGACTTGTGGACTGTTGGAGCTTGTGGGTTCCTCGGTCTCTTTCTGGGAAACATTTCTGGGATTTTTTGGTTTAATGGGACCCGTTTGAGGAACTAGCAGGTCGTTATGTTCCTCTTCATTAGCTTCCCTTTGTTGTGTCGAGTTAAACAGGAAGCAGCGGTGTTGTGATGATGCTAATAAAGATGTTATCGATCGCCGCTGAGCGAGAGGGACTTTTATACATCGACCAGAGTTCCAGATGTAAACACAGTGAGGACAATAGAAATGTGTTTGTGATGTCAGGATGTAAATGAGGGATCTGTAGTCACGAGGTGACGCTTTAGCGTTCGGCCTGGTGCTTGTTCTAAATAAATGTTTTAATCCCTCAACATTATTATTATTATTATTATTATTATTATTATTATTATTATTATTATTATTAACTCTCTGTCCCAATACTTTTGTCTCCAGGTCTTTACAACAACAGTCGACGTGTGGCCATAAAGAGTCTGAAGGCGGGAACCATGTCTATTAGCGCCTTCCTAGCCGAGGCTAACATGATGAAGAACCTGCAGCACCCGCGACTCGTCCGTCTGTTCGCAGTAGTAACACAGGAACCCATTTATATTGTCACCGAGTACATGGAGAACGGTGAGAGAACTTCGTCTGGCTAATTAGCAAAACGTTATAGCACAACGATCAAGGCCAGGATTAGCATAGCAAGCTAATACAAGATACATGAAACAGACTAGGATTAGCTTAGCAATCAAGTTTGTGTTTAAACAGAACTGCAAGAGATTCGAATGGAGAGCCTTCATTAGTTTATTAGTGAAACGTTTTAGGCTAATGCTAATGCTAAACACTTCAGTGAGCTCAATAGCAACATGTTACTGATAACAAACTACTATCACTTTTATGTGATGAGGTTTAGCATCAGATTAGCGTAGTAATCACGGCTAGGGTTGACTCAGCATTTAAGTCAAACCACATTTAAGTCAGAATTGGCTTAGCAATCAAAATTGCGTTTAGACTTTTAGTGTTTAGCATCAGATTATCTTAGCAACCAACGTTTAACAAGCCAGGATTTAGCAATGATTTCAACTTTAGCAATCAATATTTAAAAAGCAAAGTTTGGCTCAGCAATCACATTTAGCAACATTCATCATGCTATGATTAGCCTACAAAACGAAATAAGTAACGTTTAGCATGCTAGGATTAGCTTAGTAATCATTATATTAGCTGGGTGAGTTAGCCGTTTTTCACAGTTAGCATGTGACTGGGCGTTACTGTGTACATTCATGTGTCTAACACTCAGAGAGTTTAAGTGAAACATGTCACAACATGCTAATGCTAACACACGAGCTAACAATGAGACAATAAGCTATAAAACAAACAGGATTTGACATCTTGGCGCAGTTCTTGTAGCTTTTTTTGTTGCTAGCATTAAAGAGATTTAGCGTTCTCGTCTTTTATCATCCGCCCCAGGTAACTAAAGTCTGAACAGGAAGCTGCGGTGATGCTAACGTTAGCATACAAAAGTGTGTGACAGAGACATAAATGACAAGTGAGAGGGTGAAAGTTTAAATGAACTTCATATGTGATGGATGAAGTTGTTCAGGGTCTGATTACCTACATGAAACTCTACTACTCCATACTGTACTATACTACTATACTATACTCTACTATACTATACTACTATACTATACTACTATACTCTACTATACAATACTCTACTATACTCTACTATACTACTATACTATACTACTATACTCTACTATACTATACTCTACTACTATACTCTACTATACTATACTCTACTATACTCTACTATACTACTATACTATACTACTATACTCTACTATACTCTACTATACTCTACTACTATACTCTACTCTACTATACTCTACTATACTACTATACTCTACTATACTACTATACTCTACTATACTACTATACTCTACTATACTATACTGTACTATACTATACTACTATACTCTATTATACTATACTACTATACTCTACTATACTATACTACTATACTATACTCTACTATACTATACTACTATACTCTACTATACTACTATACTCTACTATACTATACTACTATACTCTACTATACTATACTACTATACTATACTCTACTACTATACTATTCTACTATACTGTACTATACTATACTACTATACTCTACTCTACTACTCTACTCTACTATACTATACTACTATACTCTACTATACTCTACTACTATACTCTACTATACTACTATACTCTACTATACTGTACTATACTATACTACTATACTCTACTCTACTATAATACTATAATTTACTATACTACTATACTATACTACTATACTGTACTGTACTATACTACTATACTCTACTATACTATACTACTATACTGTACTGTACTATACTACTATACTGTACTATACTGTACTACTATACTCTACTATACTATACTACTATACTCTACTATACTATACTACTATACTGTACTATACTATACTACTCTACTCTACTCTACTATACTATTATACTATACTGTACTCTACTATAATACTATACTCTACTATACTACTATACTGTACTATACTATACTACTATACTGTACTATACTACTATACTCTACTATACTATACTACTATACTGTACTATACTATACTACTATACTGTACTATACTATTATACTCTATTATACTATACTACTATACTCTACTATACTATACTACTTTACTGTACTGTACTATACTACTATACTATACTGTACTATACTACTATACTCTACTATACTAATTTATACTAAATCATTATTACACCCTACTACAATATACTAAACTACAACAACAATACACCATGAAACACACTACGAAACTATACTAAGCTACACCTATACTACACTACCTATACACTATACTATACTACATTTTACCATACTAAACTATACTAAATCACGAAACCCTCTACTACACTATACAAAACTTAACCACGCTATACTTTACCATACTAAACTATACTAAATCATGATACACTACTACACTATACTAAGCTGCACCATATTATATTTTACCACACTACCAACTACACCAAATCATGATACAATATACTACAATAAACCGAATTACATCATGTTATCATTGTTATGATTTACCATAGTAAACTATTCAACACAAAACTACATCTACTACACTATACTAAACTACATCATACTACACTACACTAAAATCATGATACACCTTACTACATGACTACAACATTACACCATACTAAACTATAATACACAATACTATACCATGAAACCCTCTACTACACTATACTAAACTTAACCCCACTATACTTTACCATACTAAACTATCCTGGCCAAAACGACACCACAGTATTCACTTTATTCAGAAGTATTTACTGGTACGGCTGCTATAAATTTAGCATTTCATTTTACGTGTCATTTCCTGTCACAGCATGCGCAGACGTTCCTGATGACCTCAACGTCCTATATAAAAGTACACATATTAACTTCCGCTCTGAAATAAATACAGACCATGACCTTGAGGACACACACACACACACACACACACACACACACATACACACACACACACACACACACAGTCATCGCGTGACATTGTGGACACTCTCCAGCTGGTTTGTGGTTAAATCATTATAAATAGCTTCACAAGATCAAAACTTCTAAAATGTTTTAAAACTTTTGTTTACATTCATGACAGAAACATTTTATTACACATTTTTAGATAATACAACATGTTTAGCTGTATACTACAGAATATTACACATTATTGTTTATTATACGTTACACAATTTTGTGTTACACAATATTATATGTTACACATTATATTCAATTAAAATTTATTAAAGAGCGTCCTTATGATGTTAAACATAAATAAACATAGATAACAGAATAACTTTGTAACCAGGTTATCGAGGTCACATGACATTTATAGAACATTCTACTACTGTTACAGTGAGAACGTTTGCTCCTAACATTAGGAGAACATTACATAAACATTACTGAGAGTTGTAGGAATGTCTTCCTTCTCTTCAAAACACACACACACACACACACACACACACACACACACACACACACACACACACACACACACACACACAAGCTTCTTCAGATTGGTCAGTGTTATAAACGATTGTTTTCTTCAGCTCTAGTACGTTTGTGTTTACTACGGTAGTACAGAAGCTCTTCTGTAAGTCTGGATTAGAACTTGTAAATTATAAAGCATACACTAAAGTTCATCTGGTACCAGGATAAAAAAGATGGCGTGGTGGCAGGTATGACATGGTCTGTGAAACTTTTCTCCACCAGTCAGTCCGGGTTCCTCATACAGGTGCAGGGTTCTGTTCCGGCCTTGTGCAACTCGTTCCTCACAACCTGATTTTAATCCCCAGTGTTCCGTGCAGAACGTCGTCATGTGGAACACAACAGGCCCTTCAGATCCGAAACAAAAGCCCCTTCAGAACGGCGGGATCAGAGGAAGCACTCGGGCGGGGTCAATCTTATATAAACAAACGCTGCTTAACTTTATTATAGTGTTTGTTTGAGGATGGAGATTCTTTAAAATATTAGTATTACTCGAAAAAAATGGATTTGAACAGAATCATTTCTTATTTCACTAACACTGTCGATTCATCGGTCATTTTAACGAACATTAAATCATAAAAAGCTTATTATTTATTTTTACTACCAAAGTTGTGTAAGCAGAAGTTGTGCGTGTTGTGCAGGGTTGCCAGATTGGCGAGTGAATGAAATATGACTTGTGAGTCTTATGATGCATCATCCATCATCTAGTGTTACAGGCACTTTATTCTTCTTAGAGTCACAGTGGGACACACACTGAGCGGATACACTAAACACCTGAACACGGCACCAGTCACAGGGTACACACACACACACACACACACACACACACATAAATCCTTTTTGGTTTTTAACTAATCTTTAAAATGTCTCGTTTCCATCGACTTCAGTTACATCTCTAGTTGCCGTGTCGACGTGGTTGTTTATTCACTAAACTCATTTCATCCACTTTTGTTACATTTCAGTGACACCACATTCAAACTTTTACACCTCGGTTAAGGAAAACGTATTTTTTGGTTATTTGAAAGTTTTTTTAAACTACATTTTCAAAATGTAAAAAAAATCTGATGGATGGAGAGACAGTGTGTGATTTTACTTTTGTGATTATGTGCAAGATAAAATTAATAACCGAATGGTTTATTGCTGAAGTAAGTTTAGGGTTAAATTTAAGTTCCTTTTTTAGATACAGCAGAGTTTTGGAAAACAGAAGCTCCCTGAACTTCACCTACAACCTTCCATCCAACATCCTTAAGATAAATAAACATTCAGCTGTTCTTCTGTGAGATTTTTTACTGGTGTTTCCCCTCTTCAGACCTCCTACAGGAAGTTCCAACATACAGAACGATTCCTAGTATTCAAGCTAATCAGCCCGGAGTCGTGCACCATCATAATCACCGCGTTTCCTGACCTTTTATCAAATCTGGAATTATTTTACCAACAAGACGTCCTTCGTTTCTCTCTCGTCTTTCTTTCGCATTATTTCATCAGAGCAACTTAAATCACAGACGGTCTCATATTTTGCCTGCTGGCATCCATTTTATTAACATGTTCTCCAGAAGCACATGTTAAGATTCGACACGCTATGTTAGTAGTGTTTCATTACCCAGACCGACGGGGTGCAAATAATTAAATAAGAATATTGATAGAAGTCTGAGTAGAGTTCAGGTACACAACAGTACAGTAAACAGTTCACATCGACATGTTAATAGCTGAAAGAATAAAGCTATAACAAGTTATTAAAAAGTACTTAAAGACTGAGATCCAATTCCAGGAAGTCTTGGAGAAATCACTTCTGTGTTTGGAAATGCATTGTTGTGTGTGTGTGTGTGTGTGTGTGTGTGTGTGTGTGTGTGTGTGTGTGTGTGTGTGT
>JAOTRQ010100214.1:0-20232 GCA_028565875.1 Hoplisoma paleatum | reverse complement strand
AATTCCCATCCCCTATTCCCCCAAATTCCCATCCCCTATTCCCCCAAATTCCCATCCCCTATTCCCCCAAATTCCCACCCCATATTCCTATATTAACTTGAAAGAATGTTCGGGAACTCTTTCATCACAATAACTGCTTTATTTGTGTTTCTCTTACCTTACATACTCCTTCTTGGTATCTTCGGACACTGGGATGCTCTTGCCGTTGGGTTTGAGTTCATGCTGGATGATCTGTCCGTAAGCACTGTGCTCCACACAGAATGTGTGGTCCAGCACCCCAGTGATGTCATTTTCCCTGTTCAACACACACATGTAGGTATAAGTACACAGTGTGTGCGTGTTACAAATATTTCACGCCATGCTTTGTACACGCTAACTGTCTAACTGTTATTTGGAGTAGAACAGCTCACATTTGAAAATGTTTCAGATAGAAAATCCTTCGACGTACTTCTGTACTGACCATGCTAGGGGGAAAAAGTTTGCATTGGTTCATGGAACTCACAGGATCCAGACGAGGCTGTTGTGCAGGTCCGGATCTACAGCTTCCATGTCGTCAAGAGTAATGGATTTACCCAGTAACTGTTTGTAGAAGGGGAGAGTAAAACCTCCATCGATGTAATGTCCGTGAAACACAGCCATGCCCATGATTCGACCCACGAAGTGGAAGTACGAAAGATGTTCCTGCAGTCAAATCACACACTGCTTGTAATCTCATCATACATACGTTGCATAAAATGCAAAAAAGAGGCTGAAACGATTCCTTGAGTTATTTGATTACTATGAAATTCTCTCTGCATCAAAGCCTTGTTTAATCTACACACCTTAAAAAATAGCTTAAAGTGTTTTGTACGAGAAACTTTTACTTTAAAGCACGTTCACATTTGTAGGCAGGATGCAAAAACAGTACTTGAACCAAATTAGTTTTAAATACAGTTTGAGTTTCTACAAATCTGACGTAAACAATGCAGTCAGAATTCCCACCACGAGCATGAATCAGGTTTTAGGATGCCTTTATACATTTGGAATCGTGACATCATACAATGCCCTGAAAGTTATATCTGTCCTAAATGTCGGCGCCAGTACAGGAGTGTGATAAGAGTGAAGAATCGTGCACAGTGGTTTCTTTGTTTCAAGGCTGTAGGAGGAACTGGGCGACGCACCAGCAGTCGTGCCATATAAAGCCATTTGAAACGTCGGTTGTGTTTGTGGACAGATCCTGCTGTCTGGCAAACACCAGAAGGAAGAGTTTAACACCAGGTCAGGAACCTTCTACTTGTAACTATTCAATCAATAATTAAACTTACTATTAGATTTTATCCTAGGTATCTATGGCAATAAAATGAATCACAAGTTGAGCCGTTACAGACATACGTGTACTTACCGGGTTGACAGCAGAATCAGGGTTGATTTGGAGTGTGTAGATGTCATCTCGTGAGTACTGGAACAAGCCGTAGTACGGGTTCAGCATCTCATGGGACAGCAGATAGAGCCATTCTCTAAAGAGAGCAAACAAAAGTGATACAATAATGATTCTCAATCTTTCACCTGGCGCCGTTAGTGTTCGACACAGATGCCGTTTCTTACTCAACCCTCCTATTTATCTGGACAACAGTGCACTACTTTCCATCCATCTATCCATCATCTAGTTTTACCACCACCTAATCCAATTTAGGGCGAATTCACTGAGCGAATTTATAAACAAGCCAACAGTCTGTTGCAGGGTACAAAGACAAACACACACAGGACGATTTCAGTATCCCGAACTGACCTGACTGCATGTCTTTGGACTCTAAGAAAATCCACGCAGACACCGGGAGAACATGCAAAGCCCCGGATTAAGTTAAGATTAACCCAAGAATCAAACCTGTACACTGGTTTATGCATCCTAGAAAAAGTGACTAGATATAAATGCAACACTTCAGTGTTGCCAATGAATCATTTTGGACTATGGGAGGACACCCATACAAATATTGGGTGAACGTGCAAACTTCACATAGAAATGAATCTGATGGTTTCCATTACATTCATCAAATGCCAAAACTTTTTAATCCTTACTGTGAAAGACACAGCTGTTAATTGTATTTTATAGATATTTTATCATTTTTACATCATTAATTGTTTTACACTAAGAAAATAGAGACGTGTAATTGTGCGTAAATAAAGTACCTGGCAACGCCTCCATAATCAAGTCCCTCCTCTCCTTTAAACTTTACCATTAGCCTCTTCCACAAGTCCTTCTGCCTCATCTTCATTACCTGTCGATATGACTCCTGTATGTACACAGATAGACACTTATATTATATTCACTTGATTATATTCATTTACATTTATTATTACATATTGTCAGCATTAAGCAGACGCCTTGATCCAACGCGACTTACAATTACAACGGAACATCATTTTGAACGATTGAGGGTTAAAGGCCTTGCTCAGGAGACCAACGGTGGCAACTTGGTGGTAGCGAGGCTTGAACCAGTAACCTGCTGATCACTAGTTCATTACATTAACCACTTAATCATCACTAAGCTACAAGATCTACAGATCACAAGATGCTAATGACCATGCATCTTAATTATAAGCACACGCACACACACACACACACTGTAGGGACAGTGTAGCCTAGTGGGTAGAGCATTGGGGGTTCAAATCCAGGTTCTGCTACACAGCCACTGTTGGGTCCTTAAACAGGACCCTTAACCCTGTCTGCTCCAGGGGTGCCGTATGTTGGCTGACCCTGTGCTCTGACCCTGTGCTCTGACCCTGCGCTCTGACCCTCAACTTCCAGACAAGTTGGGATATGCGAAGAGAAACATTTCGTTGTTCTGTACATCTGTATATGTGTAATGACAAATAATGATTGTATTTGATCTGACCGATTGTGCCAATTAAAAGTCAGACTTTTAATCCTCTGACTATTAAATCATTTGAACCAGTGCGTTTGTTACTCACGTGGTCTTTGAAGTATTTCAGACGATCTCTATACTTCTGGCGAGCCTGGTGCATGCGCACCATGGACTGGATCTAAAAACAACACACGTCAGCACGAACAAAAGCCATTAAAAATCGAAATAAAAAATAAAATCGTGACTGGTTTCCCATGACAGTACCTTGACAGCATCTTCGGTGTGATCCTTCAGGTACTGCTTTCGGTCATTAAAGGCTTTTCTCTCTTTGTAGCCCTTCCAATGTGCCTGTTGATTACAGTGAATCGAGTCTTGAAAAGTTGATTAGCATGGGGACTAGCACAGCAGTCGTATCATTCGATTGTATTTCCCTGAGTTAATTAAAAACACAGTTGACGAATGGAAGCGTTTGTGCTTCCTGTAACGATTTTTTTTCTTACACCATATATCAGTTCCGTACGACAGAATTTGACTTGACTATCCTGGGCGAGGCAGCTGGCAGGACTTACCTGAATGCGTTCGATGGCAGAGTCTTGAGATTTGAGGTAGTCGAGACGTTCTCTCAGGCTTCGTCTCAAAATGAAACCGCGACACCGAGCCTGAAGTTTGGCTATCAGACTCTCATTAGCTAACCAGAGCTGCTCACGGTTGTAGGCTGCCGTCACTCCCGACACAACAGACTGACCGGAAAGAGGATACATGTAGTGTGTAAAGAAAAGTAAGAAACTTTTATTCATAGATGTTCATAGATCTCTCTCGCTCTCTCTCTCTCTCTCTATCTGTGTGTTAACTGAATGCCAATTGTTATGAATAATCATATCTCAGTGAACAGTTATATTAAGTTATACTACCTATTCATAAAGACTTATTATTTCTCGGACTGTTCTTTAATACACTTACCTGGATTTCATCTTTGTTTAGCTGTGTGTTATTTTGCACAAAATCAGCAGGCTCATCCCAAACGCCTTCTCTAGTCTTCAGATTGTAGTAGTAGTTGTAGCCTCCCTTTACCCAGTGCTTCATCCATTCACTGCCATTATCACCTTAAACAGACGTTTTAATGTGAGCTAATTATATACGTTAAGAACCTGTATCTCTGCTGTAATAGAAACTCTGTGATCGTTTACATCTCAAAGGAATCCGATTCCATGTCAATGATACCCGTACACACTTCACACTCTTACCTTCTTTGTTTTTGTCTTCTTTGATCGTGGCCAGGTCGTCCTGGTAGCTCTGAGCACATTCCGGGGTCACGCCGTACAAACTGGACCCGGGAGCACGCAAAGCTGCCAACGTCTGGGAGGCATCGCCGGTGTCTACGGCTTCGTTAATGACCTGGATCGCCTGAGAGACTGCAACGGGTCACAAGAAATAAACAGAATGAACTGGAACATACAAGCGATAACTCGGCAGTTAATAATAATGTGTTAATTTTTTATAGTATTTACGAAATACTAATAGCTGTTATAAACGATGTAAATGATACGGTGGTTAGTTTTCTTACACTGCAGGGCCTCCTCTGTATCTCTATTAGATTGGAGGATGGCCTCTTGGATTTCATCAAGCCACAAGACTGCTGATGGGTCCTTGGTCTCCTGCACATCGAATACAAGAAAGAAACAACTCGGATCAGAATGAAATAAGACTCCATCACTTATTATTCAATTTCAACAATGTCTTATCTCACTTTATCTTGTCCCACAACATCATTAAAATAGTGTAGAATGTTATTCATTTATTATAAGTGTCCATTTCAGTCATTAACTGCTACTATTGACTACTTCAACAAACTAATACATTTATAACATATAAAGTATTAATGTAATAAAAGTAAATGTATGTGCCCTGGTAATTCGTTAATTTTATAATACAGTATTTCAGTTACAAGCTCAGTTACTTATTAAGAGAAGTAATTAGTAACTATAATGACATTAATAAGGAACATGCGCACAGGCCTCTCTTAACCCTGACTGAAAGGATGAAGTGATCGTTGTGCCACGATCGACCACCAGGAGGAGCTAAAACACTAAACAACAGATAACCATTTTTCCACACACACACGCACACACACACACACACCTTTTAAAATAACTGTTAAACTAAAATAATTTATCTAAAACACTAAAAAAAAGTTAAATGCTATTATAACAGGACTAGTAGTCAGAGGGTTGCTGGTAAATGATCTGAAAAAGTAAATATTAAATATAATAAATCCCTGGAATTTCAGTTCCTTAGCTAAATGATAATTAACTTATGATTAACTGAGTACTGATGTTCAGTATTGGTTCAGCAAGGCTTGTGTACAGCACTGCACTCATCTTGTGGCAAGAAAAGGAAGTGGGTGTGGCTCTACAGGTTTCCGGTTATGATTGCAAGAAACGCTGCCGATTGGCCGAAGCAGCAGAGCCCGCCTGCTGTCACTCAGAGATGATGGTTGACAGTAGACCTGAGGGTGTGGTGGCCCCCGGCTGTAGTGACTGTACAGTGATTAGTGAACTTGTGTCACGTTAGCCGTGTTGACTGCAACGATTTCATACAGAAGTGCAGAACTTTCATCTAATCTGGTGTCGTGCTAAATAAAACGAAGGTTCTGTGCACGAAAGCGTTTACAACAGGCCGCAAGTGAGATGTAATAAACTGCCAATCAAAAATGAGGAAGTGAAAGAGAGACGAAATTTCCAAGATTGCACACGAATCTCTTTTAGAAAATTAAGTGTGCAATATTGCAACCGATAATAAAGGATTATTGCAAACTAACATTTGAAAGAAATGTGAGAAGTGCTTTTATTAACCGTGTAGTCGTTTCATACGCTTATTCGTTCTGACAATATTTAAATAAAGCTCCATTTAATCGTGAGCTCAGTTCGTGACTTTACAGATGTATTGTAAAATAAAAATAACAGCCACTTCCTGTGACATGAACAGATCTACAGAGGGGCTGTGTGAATATCACACTCAGGAATCCCCCCCCCCCCCCAAATAAAAATCTCCTCATGTCTCCCGATCTTACTGTGCAGGACCGAGTTTTGCCCTTTTAAGGCTCTCATGAGCACATCTGCTTGGTTATTTCCGACTGATGTAAGAAAAAGCAACATATAAAGGAAAGCTTTGTTTTCATAGGCGTCTGGCATGATCCGGAATTAAAATTAGCCAAACACCACACACTAAATATCACTGACGTAATTTTTCCGTACTTACAAAAGCACTAACAGAATTAGCACATGATCACACAGCGTCCAACATATACATTATACATTGTTCTGTATATTATACACTGACTGTGGAATTATAAGCATGAAATAGTTTTGTATAACAGATCAGCAATGACTGATCTTTCTGAGATGTATCCTATACTTTCAAAATGAACTAGGTGGTGGATAAGTAAGGGTATGCATCACAATGAGTGGATGACATCACGCATCTCTAAGGTTACGTCATACAAACGAATTTGCAGCCTTCAGTAGTTTCACATCACTGAATATTTAACCTTCAAGTTTGTATTCCTTTTGCCACAGGGTCAGTGCAAGCCTGGGATGGTAAAAATATCACAAGTCCTTCTAAACGATAAATAAAAATGTTAAGAATTTACTGGATTCAAGTTTGAAAATGTCAATCAGGATGAGAATGGGAATGTATTGTGCACGCATGCGTTGAAATTTAAAGATTCGATTGTCCTTTGCCATCGAGAGACAGTGAAATCGTCCAGTTCATCGCGCTCCCCACACATTTATTAAATTACCCGATGACCAATCTTACCAGATGTGGCCTGAACGACTTACATGAGCTTTCTCCCTGCGAGTCTCCAGCAGTTTGTCGAAGTAATGCTGAGCGATGTATGGATCCACATCTGTTAGCTTGGCTGCAGGGTGCTGTAAAGCCTCCAGAGTTTTCTTGGGGTCGCCCTCATCCAGAGCTTCATTGATCAGCCCGATAGCGGCGATTCCTGAACACATAAAATATATTCTGATATTACAAACGTTTCAAGGTTCCAGCGTCCGACCCCATCGGCTCATAAACGGACGAGTGTCTTACGTTCATGTTCCTCCTGAACAGCGCAGTTCACGATGTCTACGCAGGCCTGGATGTCGTTCCACGTTAGATAGTCGTTTCCTTCTTCCCTCGCTGCAACTTTCAATCGCATCAGCTCTTCCATGTACCTTTATTCGAGATTGTATCAGTAAGTACATGTTCGCTTATATTAAATACACAATTATAATAAAGAATGCTCTTGTGAACATAAGAATAACTTCTACGGGCATAAACATCAATGACATTTGCAGCATTTAACAGGTGCCTTTATTCCGAGAAACAGTACACTTATGTTAGCATTGTTTTGAAAATAAATGTTTCACCTCGAGCACTGTTATGACATAAATCTTTAATGTCGTAGCCGTAATGTCCTTGTAGGTTGTGTAATAATATTTCCACATGTTAGGTTATAGTAGCATTTAAAAATGGTCAAAATATAAAAGCACTGTACCTCTGAGAATACTCCTGCTCGACATTGCTGAGTCCTGTAACAGGGCTGCTCAGCTGCTTCCATACTGCACTGCGGTCACCGACATCCAAAGCTTCATTTATAAGAACCACTGACGAGAGCATCTCGACTGCTACCAGCAACTCTGGATGTGTGAGCGAACCCTAATCAACCAGACAAGCACACACACACACACGAATCACAAAAAAGCTTTATGCTTAATATCTTACAGTTTGACGCCTTCTGGTACAACACACGGTGTAAATCAAAGCAATCAAATGATATTAATACACTAAAAATGCTATGTCATCTTTGCAGTTAAATCACAAGCATCTGTGTGTTTGCTATACAAATCCACACACACTTTACAACCCCCAAGAAGCAACCAATTACGTGTACGTATTAACATCTACACCGCTGATTTTTGCCGGAACGACTCGCGACTCTCCTTGCAGTCCTTGGGACCGAATTAATCCGGTTTTATATGTATTGGATGAGTGTGTTGACATGTTCCTGACCTCTGGGCTTTGCTGCTGCAGGCTGTACAGTTCCCTCTGATAGAGCTCGGCTGCTCTGGGGTAAACAGTCGGAAGCTGAGCGTCTGGATTCATCAGTTCGTTTACGGTGTCCTCGGATACACCTTTTCGAATGGCCGCGTTTATTCTCTCTACGGCACGCAGCACTGACGAGCAGAAAATACAGCGCAGGATAAATGTGTAGTACTTGAATGCATTGTAATATTGAAACGTAATATTAACATATTTTATTCACATGCTACTTACAATATGTAAACAAGTTGGAGTGAAAAGCAACTCGCGTCATCATTAAATGCATATTTACTAAATCAAATGAATTCACAATTTATTATTTTTTATTAACTGTCTTGTTCTACGATGATAACAAATCCCATCTTTTTAAATTTTAGTGGTATTTACACACAGTGGAATTATTCCTCCACATTTAGCCCAAGACTTTTCTCTATTCGTTTATCGTCCGTTTTCCCAGTTCCTGGGGTCGGACGTTAATGTTTGGAGCAGAGTTTTCCATCCGGATGCCCTTCCTGACGACAACCACCAGTAAGTGGTGGAACTTTTTGAAACTACTGAACGATTTCACATTTCCGATCGACCTAGTGCATGTTTTTGGACTGTGGGAGGAAACCGGCGTACCCGGAGAAAACCCACGCCGACACGGGGAGAACATGCAAACTCTGCACAGAAAGTCCCCAACCCGACCCGACCCGGGAATCGAACCCGGGACTTCTTGCTGTGAGGTGACAGTGTTATAACCACTCAGCCACCGTGCCGCCCTAAAGTGTCCAAAATAGTAATAATAAAGTGATAATTAAAGTCCAAATTAGAATAAAGTGATAATAAGTGACGGAGGTTGGACATGCTGTCCAGCTGTGCTGGTTTAACAGAAAACATTCGGGACACCACCTAGAAAGACGTGATGTATGTACCCCTCCCTGAGTGCAGTGTGACCCCGTTGGCGTACCCTTCTCGGCCGATGCGCCTTTGTTAAGGATCTGAATGGCTCGGAGGATGTCGAGATTGAACAGGGCCACAGAGGCGGCCCGCTCCCACTCGCCCTCCTGCTCCAGGGATCTGAGAAAGGGTTCGACGTCCACATCTGGCCCTCGGCTGATCCAGCCGCACAGCTGCAGGGCCAGACTGCGCTCCTCGCTGTGGTACAGCGTCACATCCGTGGGCCGAACCGAACCTTTCCAGCAGCGCCGCGTCTCCGTAGTGCCTGCAGATGAAAATAGTCCAGGGTTAACTCACCTGTGTGTGTGTGTGTGTGTGTGTGGAAATGAAGTTTCAATACAGCCAAACTTTCTCACCTGAGCCGCTTTTGACGATGTTCTTGATCCCGGAATAGATCAGAAGATGTTTGTTTCCTTGTTGCTTCTGTTCCAAGTCGCCCGTGTACTGCTGCATGAGTGAATCTAACATAGGAAACTATAACGTATGGTGTCTCTTTTCTACACCTTTACACACACTAAGGAGGCAATAGTGAGCACAAATGACTGGAGCGGTGGGCAGACCTGGCCATAGTGCCCCCGGGGGACAGTTAACACTATCCTATCATTTATTTCCTATCCTTTTATTTTACTTAACTAACAACTGAATACGTGAAAAGAATAACTGGCATACGAACAGGGAATTGTGGGAACATAGTGAACAAAGGTGCAGTAAACCCGTTTAATTACACGGTACACATGTGTATAATAGCGAGGGGGGAGGGGTAAAAGGATATAATGTAAGGTGTACCAGAGGGACCTGAGCTGAGGGTCATTCCCTCCGGCCAGCAGGTGATTCCGCCAGACCTGGACGGTGTCGTGACCGTAACGTGACTGAGCGCGCTCCATCATCTTGGTGGCGATGTCCTTCTCACCCGCGTCCTCGGTGCACTCGTACAGGTGCCGCCCGCACGCCCACATGAGCGAGGTGGTGGAGCTCCAGGCCAGAGAGATGCGCTCGAACACCGTGAAGTCTCTCATGGCTCGGTTGGGTGCCACCACCACCATGCGGTTCTGTACGGACGGGTGCCAGGCGAAGCCGCTGATGACGCTGTCGGCGACGCCGCACGGCTGCATGCCACGTTCTATTACGGTGGGCTCGCTCTCGTCCGACCCGGCGGGCCCTGTGGGTGCGTGCTGCATGTCGTACAGGCGCACCACGTTGGCGTCGCGGGTCAGGGTGGCCAACAGGCCGGTTCTCGTAGGGCACCATGCCACTTTGGTCAAAGGTTTGGCCTGTTCTGGCAGAGTGAACGTGGGCTTCTCGAAGCGCCGGATGTCCCAGATGGCAACCTGTCCTTCAAAAAAGGAGGCCACGCGCTCTGGGAAGTGAGGGTCCACGGCCACGCCCTGTACTGCTTTGGTGTTCACAAAAGTCTTCTGGCTCGTATTGCGCAGGTCAAAGATGGCCAGGTTACGATGCATGCCGGCCAGTAGAAGCTTCGGGTGGTCACGAGCGAGCCAGCAAAGGGACAAGCACGCGTCGTTTTGACCCAGCTCGTACAGAGGCTTCGTCACCACCATGCCAGATTCCACATCCGTAGAAAGACGGAGCTTGTCAGCCGGCACGACCTCCGGTGTGAACTTACTACTGATGTCCCAGATCAGAACCGAGAAGTCGGCTCGATGCTTATCTAATCCGGCGGCCAGCCAGTTACTGTCCACCGGGTTCCACGCTAATGTATTACACTGCCGGGCATGTTTGGGCACGAACTCCTTCCCCATGAGCTCCTTGCACTTGGAGTCGTGACTCTGTCCGAGACTGGTGAGCACGATCCGGCCGTTAGCCTGACCCACGGCGAGCAGACACTCCGGCTCATGCTTCGGGTACCAGGCTACACATTTCATATACGGCGTGTCCGAGTTGATGGCCAGCAGGGTGGCTGCCGTCTCCTCGGATAAAGGAAGCGCGCCAGCCTTGGCCTCCGAGGTACCGACCGATCCGATCCGGTACAGACTCAACTCCGAGTCGCAGATCACAAAGCGGTCGGCGTGATGAGGGGACCACAGGATGTCCGGCTTGGAAGCATTCATCATCACCAAGACGATTCCGACAAGCTACAGAGAATTCAGACACATTTAATGTTTATTATTATCAGACAGACAGGCGTATCTTTCAATGTATGGAAAACTGTACATCTGTCATGGATTAAAATATAACAGAATAACAATTGTTGTGTATTTAATTATTAGGTCAAACTTTTTATTTATAATATATTATGTGAGCAGTTTGGAGAATTATATATATATATAATCTGAATATCACTATTCAAGTAAAAACTGGGCTTAAACTAACGTAGTAAATGTACTTATTAATAATAATTAATAAATAAAAATTGATTAGCATCAGTGCTAAAGTCATGTTAAATGCAACGTTTTAGCAAAGCGGCTAACAAGCGGACAAGTCACAATAAACTTTACTATATTTGTTTCCTAGAAGCTCACATAAACTCAACTTAATCTCTTATATCATTACATAAAGGTGATTAAGGATGTAAATAATAATTTAATAAAATAATAAACTTACACTTTACAGAGTACAATGCTAAAGTTTACACTCGCGCTACCGTTAAAAACACATTTTCAAAATAAAAGTCACCGTCCTTCAACGTTAGTCGTAAATATTTCTAGAATATACCATTTTATATCATCGAATTGTGCGTGAAACGTTGTGTTTCAAAAAAAAACTGTCATACAAAACAATTTGAATGTTATTATTTTATTATTTTACAAACTGGGTTGTTTAGTTCGTCCAGGTTAAAGTTCCATTAACGGTCATCTTTACTGTGAAGTGGCTAAATTATCATTCAAGTTCATATTAAAAATGTCAAATTGAAAGTTAAAACCATTGTAAGATTGTGAGAAATGTTCACAATTGTATATTGTAAATGTCCAGAGTTCTACCATTAAGGTCACAGAACTATTATAAAAGTTATTAGTTCTACTGTAAAGATTTACTGTACATTTTTCTGGGCTGCATTGGTTTAAAGCTTTCGATAAGAATTGTGTAATTCTAAACATACAAAAGAAACAAAAACCAGACATCTACAGACCCAGACGAAACATAACTGTCTTTTTTTCAACAAACCGGTCCAGGAGCAATTAGTTAATGATGGTTTTAAAGTCGTTACAGCAGTACGTCCACGCCGGTTGGTAGAGAGACGATGAGCAGGTTCTCTCTTTAAGAATTTCAGAACATTCCGAGATTAAATGTTGGTTTATAATTTCAGCACATGACATAAGAGCAAAAGTCGTTGGATTAACTCGCTTCCTCAGAGTCTGTTAGTCCGGGAGAGTCGTGAGAATGACTGCCAGGCTTCTCCTACTGACCATCGCAGTAGATTATTACTACTTTATTACAAATAAACAACATACGTATAGCAAACAACAAACACAGTTTTCAAAAAGAAACATTTTATTTATCATAATGTACAGTGCAACATTTCTCCTAAACTATTTATAAAAAACAAGATAGGAGTACATAATAATGTAGCCTGGGTCTCGAGTGGGACTGGGGTTCCGTCCCTCAAACAGTCCAAAATAGAGGATTGTGTTGGAACCCTCCATATCCAGCTGTACAAAAAAAATACAAATCATGAGAATAATATTAATAATGAAATAGTAATTTGCAATAATAATTAATGCAGTAATTAAATGAGTTTAAACTTGCACACCTGTTGTGTGATATCGACTCTCCAGGGGTCGACCTGCAGCCCATCGCACCAGCCACCACGACCGTACAGCCACGTGCCATGCTCATTAGGCACGGCTCCCTTATCAACATGAACAGTGCAGCCCAAAGGCGATCCTAAACAATTCAAAACCACAGTTTATACCCAACAATACCGCTTAAATGTTTGGCCAAATGAAAGTAAAATAAAGGCAGTGATTGTGTAGAGGTCAGAAAGTCATCAGTTTTAGCCACACTACCACCAAGTTGCCACTGTTGGGCTCCTGAGCAAGACCCCTAATCCTCAAAATGGTGTTCTGTTGCGATTCTAAATCGCTCTGGATGAAGTCTGCTAAAGGCTGCTCATGTAAAATGTACATGAATTAAAACTCTCACCGGCCGAGTCAAAGCTGAGAGAATTGTTGCGGACGCCGTTGATGAGGAAAAAATGTGACGTCACACAGAATTCACCGCAGTTGTTATTGTCGCTGCCGTGTCCCGTAATTACGGCATACAGCTCCACCTGCAGAACAAATGAACAAAGGCCAATGAACAGCTTCTAAAGCTCAGACGAGAGACCTACAGCTCATCTAATGATGAGAAAACAAACACCACTTTCTTAAATGTATGAATACATTTTAATATTGTGAGTGCATGAGTGAGGGCTTTTGATCCGACGTCATTAAGCGTACCAATAAAAAATAAGTAAAAAAACACACCTTCTTAGTTGAAGCAGGAATAAAGAACTTGATCTCGTGGTATCTGGTGTTGTAGTCCTTGTCGAACGTTCCTCCGTTGTACAGTGGTGCCAGTGTAAAAGGATAAAGCAGATCTGAAGAGTTTTCTGTACAGAAATCAAATCTAAATTAAATCTAAAATGATAAAGATGAAACTTATACAAACACCGAGCGACTGTTTTCAGTGAATGAATGAGTTTCATGCTGGTTTAGATGATTAAATCCTTATTATTGGGTGATAATATCCTAATTATAATCCTTGAGTCCTTACTGGGTGACTGAAGGTTCTTTTGGCTCCCTCTTGTGGCCTGTAGGGGAAAAACACCACTTGCTAGTTCACAAGTCAGCACTAAAGACACCATCAAAGGAGACTACCCAGGGACACCAGTAATAAATCATCATCAAGGACAAAAGAATTAAAGTGTAATATGATTTGGACACAAGATTAACGTGAGATTAATATCAGGACTGGATTTGAAACTCTTCATGGCCGAGCACATTCAGTCCCGGCCTGTGTGGGATTAGTTATTTTGATCCGGTTTCCTGTTCCACCGCGAGTTTATTCTGACCTGAACGGTTGCTGTGGCTGAAGCGCAGGTTGAGGGACGAGATCCACGGCATGGCCCAGGGTACCGTCTTCATGGTCAGTGCACATCGCTTTCCATTCAGTAACGGTAAGAGCGGTGAGACGTCCGTCAGCCAGCGACCGGTGCCTCTGTCCCGACACGAGCACACCGGGCGTCAACAGATTCTATCACATTTAAACATAATAGACAAAACACAACAGCGCAAACATTCTCGGGTGACGTGAAGGGGTGAGAGAACCTGCGGAAGGCCGTGATCCAGCGTCCCAGCTCCTGGTTGCAGTACGAACTGGAGAGATCACAACAGACGAACAGCTGGACCGTGTGATCCCAGTGAGCGCAGGATTCGTCCCTGCGTCCGGGACAGGACAGAGCCGCGTCCACCTCCAGCACATCATACTCCAGCAAGTCTGACGATACAGATCCAATTTAAAGCTCATTTAATAACAATTTGTCTTCAATTTCATACCGTTTATAAAAATAAATCACATCGCCAGAGTTTATCGTTAAGTCCAAACGTATTAAGTAGTAGATTAGGAGAACAATGTACTTGTAGGTATGTCAACCACCGCCTGGGCACCGGCTTCCCCCTGCATCTGCACATGATCCAACACCGAAACCACAGTGGCGGGGGCATTTACACGCTCCAGCAAGTCCTCATGAAAATTAAACCTGCCACAAAGATGTTTCACGATTAACATTAATGTTCCCATAATCACCGCATGTCCATGTAAACACACTATGAGATTAAAGATACTTGACATTTGGACGTCCTGTTTGAAACCATGGTTGCTTCCAACAGCCTTTTAACAAAGGGTACAAATTGGACCCTTTTGTCAAATTGGACAGGTTATAATACGTTATAACATCCCCATGTTATTCGCACAAAGGCACTCTTATATAAAGAGTTATTATTAAATTAATTCTCGTCAGATTCACATATTACATAAATGCGTTCCACCTACTACATGTTTACGCTTTTATAAATACCTAAAACACACAATTTTACATTTAATACAAAACATTTATTTTTTCAAGACACATTATTAGTGAGATATTAAACGGAAATCCAAACTAAAACGATTTCGATTCGAACCGAAAGAGTTTTTAATTTGCTCCTCTACACCAACAGGATTCTGGACATCCAGGTTTGAGTGTTCTGCTATGTGATGGCATGATAAGTAATGAATGGATTTAACAGAGAGGTGGCGCTGTTTGGCGCTGGAACCACAAGGCCCTTCCCGAAACTTCGGTCCCATTTTCCTAGAGAACGGACGTACCACTGAACCTGCCAACCGATGAAGCGAAACGTCGGGTAGAGGAACCAGCCCATTTCAGCCAGCGCCCCCTGCTGATCGATGGCGATGAAGAAGTTTGGTGATGGAGTGAGCTGGAACGATACGTTCACCGGCTTCCCCGCTCTGATCACACAAACACAACGGGATGGAACAACTTCAGAATCCGTCCATAAACGAGAACAGAAAAATGAAAACAGAAAAATCATCGACGTCTCACGTCAAAACCTCCATCACATCTGGCTCAAAGTGCAGCATGGATGCAGGAATGTTCAGGCTGGTGTTACACTCGTCTGCAACACAGTTCATGTCCTGAATAGGGTTACCGGGCAGAGCGTAAACCAGAACGCCAACGGCTTTAGACTCGGCCATGGTTTTAATCTGAAGGAGAATCAAGAAGTTCATCTCAGGATTTTAGGAAAAACCAGCATGAAGGATTTTCTCAGTATTTGCACGCAAATAATAAAACAACAGTACAGTTATATATCAATAAATGTTATAATAATGATCTATAATGTACATATATAATCATTATAATAATATATACATATATTTTAATATATAAATTATAATGCATACATGTATAATGTGTACATATATAATTATGACCTATAATTTTTATAATGATAATTATATAATATATAATATCTAAATATATATTTATTACATATATTATAGCATATAAATGTAATCATATATAATAATGATCTATAATGTAAGTAATAATGAAGATTATATAATATATTTATACATATTAATGATCTATAATTTTTTAATAATAATATTGAAGATTATATTATATATTTATACATATTAATGATCTATAATTTAAATATTAATATTGAAAATTATATTATATATTTATACATATTAATGATCTATAATTTAAATAATAATATTGAAAATTATATTATATATTTATACATATTAATGATCTATAATTTTTTAATAATAATATTGAAAATTATATTATATATTTATACATATTAATGATCTATAATTTAAATATTAATATTGAAAATTATATAATATATTTATACATATTAATGATCTATAATTTAAATAATAATAATAAAGATTATATTATATATTTATACATATTAATGATCTATAATCTTTTAATAATACTGAAAATTATATTATATATTTATACATATTAATGATCTATAATTTAAATAATAATATTGAAAATTATATTATACATTTATACATATTAATGATCTATAATTTAAATAATAATATTGAAGATTATATTATACATTTATACATATTAATGATTTATAATTTGATAATAATGTGCTACTTAAGCTCAGTAGCAACGTATTTAATGATGTACTAAACTTTAAACTATTTATATCTACATAAAATGATTTATTTTGTACTAAATTCTGTACTTTAGTTTAAAAACATGTCATTTTGGACACAAAACAGGTGAAGATTTATTTACCTTAGTAAAGAAAGAGCAGCCGGATTCAGAAACCCAGGCCACCGCACCTGAAACCGCCGGGACGGGTTGACATCCATCACCCGCTGCCACCAGAACGTACGCTCGTTTCTCCCAGCGCCCGCTCAACCAGTCGTACCTGGCATTCAAGCGCTTGGCAATAAGTGGCACATTCCAAGCTGAGAACGAAGAATGAAATAATTAAATAAATAATGAACGCCCTCTCGCTCCTCTGTGTGGATACGTCGGGGGTGAGAGAGAGTCGGATCACCTGAGGAAGAGAAAACGACCTGCGCCAGGCCACAGTTGTGCCCGCCGCACCCCCAGGAGTAGAGAACCCTGGGTATCCAGTTCCCCAGTGCGTGGACTGGCACGGGGGAGAAATGAAGTCTGGATAAAATGTCTTTATTTCTGGACGGGTGGAAACAAACAGGTTTAAAACAGAAATGTTCTAGAAGACTGTACGTGCCAAACTCACTGTAATTATAAATGTTAATAAAGTTACTAAAGATTCAAATAGAAAATAAAACAATTATTATTTTATTCTATGAAATAAAATCATATTATAGTTAGTTACTGTGTAGTGGGTAAATGTAGTTTATTTAGTGGTTGTGTTCTTTTATTATTTATTATTATTAATTTGTTACTTGTTATGTAAATGAAAGGGCCTCGCTCAGGGGCCCAACCTTTCTAACCACTCGGCCACGACTGGCCTTGTGACTGCGTGAAATCACTGTCGCCGTGACGCAAATCCCACACAGACCACAAGGGGGCGTGCTACAGCCCAGTAACCAGCAAATCAATGCACTGTGCACACTAGTAGATAAAGTCGTCTCTCCTTGCATTTGGCGGTGCCTCGATGTTGTGCTTACCAGTGCAAATACACCGAACGCCCGAACAGGTCGCCACTCGGACGACTTCGGTTCCTTTGATTAATAACCCTGACTGCACGTCTTTGGACAGTAGGAGGAAACCGAAGTGCCCGAGAGTGAGACCCACACAGACACGGAGAGGAGAACATGCTAACGACACCTATCGACCGAGAACACCCTACCACCCCGATGATTGAGGGTGTCCACTTAACCTGTCAGCACAATGGGGGGGAGGAAGGGGTGGACTGTCTCACCTGGTCGCTTGGGAATCGAACCCACGACCCAGGAGGTGTCTCACCTGTAAGTCACAGCTCGGTAAACTTGCTCTCTCATCCACGCCACCTGCCGGGCCGCCGAATCATCCAGAGAAAGAACCAGAAGCTCGGTGCTGGCGGGCAGGAACTCGTACAGGTCCGAGAGAGACTCGTTGGAGCTCCACAGACACTCCAGGAAGGCGGATTGATTAGTGAATGCGTGGATAATCACGGACGATTTGTACCCACGGAGCGGGTAAACAAACTCGCCGGCGAGGGTTCGAACCCTGAACTCTGAGGCAGGATCTCCGGGCTCGTCCCCGGGTAACCCGGGAGGACGTTTGTTCCCGAGGTTCTGCAGGTGCAGGTGATCGGAGGCAGGTTCCTCCACGGTGCTCAGGTGTTTAGTACCGGAGAAGCTCTGCTCTCCCCGGATGAGGGCAGGTAACCAGGACAGGGTGAGAAGCACCACGGGGATGCTGGGTAACATGTTTTGGGTGGGGTGGAGTAGGGAATCGAACCCTCTCCGGTTCTACTGCGCGTTTATCAAGACTGAAAGTGAAACGCCGCGTTAAAAGCATCGCGGTTCTTCTTTAATCACGTGGATTAAAGTGCTACAAGAATGGGCGTGGATTACTTTCTCTGACGTCACAAGCTACGTGCGCTGTGCGGGTTGCCAGATCCGCCTACTGACATCCTTTTATTCCATCATATATTCTCACCATGGCGAATACACGAAACACCTGAATGGGTCACGCAGTCTCTTGCAAGATACAGGTACATGACACCTCTCTCTCTCTCACACACACACACACACTCTTTCTCACACACACACACACTCTCATACACACTCTCGCTCACACACATACTTTCTCTCACACACACTCTCTCACACACATACTTTCTCTCTCACTCACACACACTCTCATACACAATCTCGCTCACACACATACTTTCTCTCACACTCTTATATACTTTCTCTCTCTCTCACACACACACACATACTTTCTCTCACACACTCTCGCTCACACACATACTTTCTCTCACACTCATATACTTTATCTCTCTCTCACACACACACACATACTTTCTCTCTCACACACTCTCTCTCACACACATACTTTCTCTCTCTCACACACACTCTCATACACACTCTCGCTCACACACATACTTTCTCTCACAGACACACTCACTCTCTCGCTTGCTCACACACACGCTCACACACATACTTTCTCTCTCTCTCACAGACACACTCACTCACACACACACACTCTCTCATACACACACTTCTTCAGGGCTACGTAAGATCCAGGGCTCCATATCACACGTTTATTAAGTGACTGTACAAGAACAAATGCCAAATAAAAAATAAACAGATAATGGATACATAATGAAAGAGGGGGAGAGAAAAAATGCAGTGAATCTATTTCTATGAGCGAATAAATCAGGTCGTATTAAATGAAGTGAAATTACAGTTTAAAACGAAGTCAACTCGACCTCCGTCCACAGCAACTGTTCAAAAAATTCAACAAAACCGTCTCTCTCAAGTATTCAAGCGCAGGAAGTAATATTGGAACTCGTGATACATAAACATACATTATATATAAAAATAAATGAGCTGAATATTAATGACGTTATATGAAATGGTCCAATGATAGTGACAGCATATAGTTACTGAAACGTCTGGAAACGCTTCTGTAATCTGGTCGACTGTAAATATCATCCTCGTGTCTCCTGGAATGAGGCGTTTCGGAAGTCAAACTTTGCTTTCTGGCAGAATGGAAATAATAATAATAATAATAATAAATTTGGCAACTATATTTACCAGAACATAACTGTGTATACCATTCAAGACATTTACTGTCATAGTAAACAAAACAATGAATATAGAATTTATTGTATATACAGTTTTCTAAGGTTTTGGCTGGTCTTCGTGTGGACTGTGACTCCACCCTCACACCCTCCCCGGGCTGTTATTCGGGGTCCAGCTGTGCTCAGGAGCTGAACTGAGCGTCCGGGTCTTGGGAGGCGCGCGGGTGGGTGATGAAAGCATTCCTGACGTGCATAAAGGTTTAAAAGATCTTCCCTTTCTTCTTCAGAGTTCTGTGAAGAACAGACAACAATTTATCTTCACATTTTCGCCCGCACACGCGCACACACACACACACGCACACGCACACACACACACCAGGTCGCCAGTCTGTTGCATTATGATGTCATTTACACCCGGACGTGTCTGAATAATAAATAACGTCGGATCTTAACCTAGAAGCGTCGAGCTTCTGCTGCTCGAGGAGGCGCTGCTGAGTCTCCCAGTTGGATCTCTCCTCCTCGAACTGGCGCCTCCTTTCCTCCAGCTCCTTGTGCTGTGCCTCCAGGTTCTTCTTCATCTGCTCATGACGCCTCTGGAGCTGCACGAGGAAAACGAACAGCTCCATAAATACATACTTATTTCTTCAGCTGAATGTAAGATT
>JAOTRQ010100203.1:0-10247 GCA_028565875.1 Hoplisoma paleatum | reverse complement strand
CGACTATTAGTCGATTAGTTGAAGTAAATGACGACCTCTGGTCGACCAGCAAAATCCTTGGTTGTGGACAGCCCTATCATTTTCCAAAATGTTTTTAATTTTTTTATTGGAAAATACAAACACGAATGGATGGCAATGGGGACTTGGTGTTTCGTGCTGTTGCTGTAGGAAGGCAAACTTGAAATTTCTGTTTGGTGTTTTCATGTTGGCCCTTTGTCTCGGTGCGTTCCTTCAAAATATTCCAGTTTCCCCCAACAGTCCAAAGACATGCAGTCAGGTTAATCAGAGATACTGAAGTTGTCCTGTGTATGTATGTGTGCTCTCTGCAAAAGACTGTCAACCTGTTCAGGTGTTTAATGTATACACACAGCGTGTGTCCCACCGTGAACCTAAATTGCAATTTGTTACCTTTTTCATCTACTACTTTCAAGTGATTTATTTGACAAATGAAAGCTAGATATGAAACATGGTCTGACATTTTTATCAGTATATTGTCTGTCAAAAGAAGTAGTGTTGGGTGGCATTTATAAGACAGCCTGTTTGCTTGTAGCAATGTTAACCAGTTGACAGATTCTTGTGTCAGAAAAACAGTTCAGTTGTATTTTCTGTTTGTAAAAATAAAGACACTGCCCACACATTTTGTGCTTTTTTAGACATGACCTGTATGCTTCACTGAGAGATGATGAATAGTTATTAATATCAGACTATAAATATCAATTCTACGTGACATCAGGTTGGCTTGAATTAGCAAGAGCTTATTATTGTGTTTTCACCAGCCTTAGCAAACATTCCGTACATGACACTAAGTGAAAATACTTAGATGTATAGAAAATGTCTGTAGAAGTATGGACAGAACAACATCTTCATTCATCAGCTGGATTGGTACTGATAAAACGTTTCTATCTGATGGTAAAATGGTTTCATTATCATATTGTAAAGCAAACAGCTTGCTAGTGCAGGCTTTACATAAAAGACCTGTCATGTACAATTACATAACATGCATTTACAGCTAGAAAAGGTCCACTTTAGAAGTTTTTCCTGTGTGTGGCTTTAGGCAGGCTGGATTTAGCTCAGTGTTCTTGTGGTGGCTTTAGTCATGCTGTATAAGAGATGAGAATTCGCAAAAGCTTAGTGACAGTCTGTCATAGTACCTGTCTTGTTAACCAAGGCTAATTATGTTTGATTGATCCCTTTCCTTTGGGCTGTCCAGTTTTACACTATATTTTAGAATGCTAGGTGGGATATCAAAAAACTTAATTTTCTTGAAATTGTCTGCCTAGAAGCATTTTCCTCCGATTGTTTCCCCACCTTTCTATCAGAAACAGGTCAACTTCTTCAGCAATTTAAGATACACTAGCTCATCTGCTGGATTGGACCACATGGGTCAGTCTTTAGTACTGACTACAGTGGAGCACATACCACAAAAGCTGCAGTTTTGGAGATGCTCGTTTTCCATTGCTCCTGCTTTTAATATACATTTTGAGGATAAAATATTTACTTGCTGTGTAATATCTCAAAAACGTGAGATAACCTTCAAGAGGTTCCCTAATTTAAATTCCTGGTTAAAAATGGTAAAGGTGGGAGGAATAATAATTCATCATGTCTGGACTCAACATTACCACAACATTAGAAGAGTTGGACTTGATGTTTTAGGGCATAAACGAGAAGCAGGACCATTAAATGCTTCTTGGTTTGCGAGGAATATGGATCATGAGGAGCACTGCTAGAGCGGATACTGTCATGCATGTTTCTGTTGCAGACTCATGAAGGTGGCATGATGTGCTCTAATGAGACCTATTCTTTCAACCCAGTGCCATGGAGAGAGTTCCATAATTAGAAGGTCTGCCACTGGTGCTCAGTTCTCTTCACAGCATTTGTGACAGACATGAAAGGGTCTCTAGACATCGTAAATGTTGAGCTATATGCAACATTATCCAGTGAGTTAGTGATGGTCCGGAGGGATTGATGCAGTAATGCTTTACAAAGTCATAATTCAGAGATCACAGTCTTAGTTTTTATGATATCAGTGCTCACCATACCCACTGCCATCAAACCTGAGTGATCAGACCTGAGAAGCGGAACAACAGCAACCAAACACCCTTGAATTTTCTATAACCAGCAAACCCTACGCGCTGGGATTTTGTCTAAGATAAGTTAAGATCATCTTTTATTAGTCCCTCAGTGGAAAAAATCACAGCTGTGGTAAATTAAAGGTGAGGTAACCTTTTGGCGTCACTAAAAGTGAAGTAGCCATCAAAGATGCTTTGCTACAAGCAGAAATGCTTGAATATTAAAACCTTAAATCACAACCCCCCTTTACTTTGACTGAGGCTTGTTCTTATTCACTATTAGAACTTTTTTTTTCTGGTTGCTTCATGGGATTTTGGGAAGGTGAAATTTTACTTGAGCAAAATGATATATGTATATAGGTTTATATATTTATATATTACTATTATATAGTAATCTATTTATAGGTTTTCTACTTAATCCTGAGTTTGGCCCTTAATCATAGGTTATTATGCTGTTACAGAGATTTGGCTGCCAATCATCTGGTCATGGGTACTAGGAATTTACTGTCTTAAGGATTATTTTAGGTTATATTATTTATGTTAAATTTACACTTTTTACACCAAAGTTACTGATGTGTACATTGTAGGAACAACTTACGCCAGTACTGAACTTTGCTATCTTTCCAATCATTATGGCAGTTTATTAGTTATTTATGCATGTAGCATTATACAGATTTTTTTTTTTAATTTAGGGGTCGTCAATGTCAATCTGGTCCATACGAGACTTGGCACAGTTTTAAACTGGAAGCCTTTGCTGATGCAATATTTTTATCTGTGCTAGGCACTGGCAGAAAGAGCATATTAGGCATTTTCTGCCATGTCTCGATACATATGTACATTTTGCAACACATTTAAACAAGTTACAAGATGTGGTGTTATTCTGATAAACTTTAGTTAATTTATTGACACATTTTTATACAATAGGAGCATGAGCAGGGCTAATAATGATGAATTAACATAAATAATGATTTGATAATCATGGTTTGGTACAAAAGCATCCAGTAATGGCTAAGACTTTGCTGACATATGACCAGATGATCTCAAGTTTGTCAACAAATGCATGAGAAAATATATATATGGTTGAATTGGAATTGCAAAGGTGTCACTCTAGAATGCATATGATATTTAATGACCAATGGGGAAATGATTATTATGGAAAACAATACGCTACACAACAAGCGCAAATGACACTTGAAATTTTATTGTGCAAAAAGGTGTCCACTTATCTGCAATGAACCATCACACAATGATGCATTGTGGTCAGATAAATCAGCATTCCAGCTGTTATCAGCAGGTCCAAAAGCTAAAGTCTGTCGCATTATGGGGCTGTGTCAGTGCCCTTGGCAAAGTCATTTCCACTTCAGTGATTGCATTCTAAGCTGTACCCAACTTGAGAACTTGGCTTTGTATTAAGCTCAGAAGCTGAAGTGGTCTCCATGTAGTGCCTGTAGTCTACAGGTTTCAACTGAAGCCATTGAGACATCAGGCCAAACCTTTATGCATTGCTATAATAGTAACAGGCAATCTATGAGAAATACCTTATAGATCTTATACCACACTAGATTTGCTTGTATTGTAGTAGGATACGTTGCAATGGGTCTTATAAGACCAGTCAATCACAGGTCACACACACTCAGGGCAATTCATAGTAGCTCCAATTGGCCAAACATCATATCAGACTTGGGCCCAACTAGCTGTAAAGTGACAGCATACCCACTGTCAAGACAGTAAGCATTACTAAAAATAACCAAGTTTTATGAATTACACATTGGCTGATGGGTAACAATTTTGGAGCAGGTGCTTCAGTTCATGTGTCAAAGTAGATCAAGAGTGATTTGGCATAGCTTCAACTGTCCTTTATCAGTGAAACAAGCTACGGCAGTCCCATCATTTAGACGCTTGATGTACAGTACAATGAGCTCCCTTCCAGGCTTTCATTATTGATTTAATTTGGACTTTTCTGGCCAGACAGGTTGATGGCTCATATTTAGCAGGTCTGAAATAAAGGCTGACCATTACACACAAACGGCTGCCAGACATGGATGAATGCTAAAACCTTTATCCCATATTGAAAAAGCATGCTTATAATATTTGTAAAATAAATGATCTTGTCTATTTCTAGTTTGACCTTTCGGATAAGCAACTTATAATGCGAAGCCATAGCATCTGTTTATACTTGGTTTACTACATGCAAAAAAGTACTTTGTTTCATGGCCTTCACACATGAGTCAATATCAACCAAAGGCTATAATGAGGGTTACTGAAAATAAACAGAAACCTATTTGTATGGTCTGATAAATCATGATACCTGTTGTAAGATACATGTTGTTCATTCAGAATGTTGGTCCAAACAAAATAAATCCATAAACCCTGCGTGATGGTGGTGATGTAATTGTCTGTGAATGTTTTATTGACATGCAGTAGGTGGCATTATCACAAATAAGCATGCTGTCATTAAATTATTCTTGACTGTGTGCGTCAATATATGTACGCAAATTCTGTATCTGTTAATGGCTACTACCATAATAATAAAGCTTATTGCCAAAAGTAAGTAAGTAAGAGTCAACAGGTGATAATTGATGTGCCCATGGGCCAAATATAGGGTAAAAACGTCAGTCCCTGATCTTATAAAATCTATCAAATGCTTAAAAAATGTGCGCAAACCTTATCAGTTGCCAACAGTATAAATCAAAAAGACTCAGGTCAGACAGTATTATGTCCAACGTAGCAGCTTTAGGAAAAAATAAGTAAAAAAGAAACATTCACCAGTGTCTTAAATACAAATCCTTTGTGCATGGTTACAAAAACAAATAGAGAGAACCAGACCACATCAGCCTCTCTGAAAATGTTCAAAACAACTTTGCATTTCACATTCAAGATGTCACAGCTTGTTTATATTTCAGTATTCTATTAAATCCTGGAGCATTTGTTATTAAAAGCACATGATAATGTTTCTATACCTTTTCACAATCATGTTTAACATTTGTTAAATACTGAGCACATCTCTTTGGATACCAAGGATTATTAAAATATTATTTAAAAAAAGAATTTTTTATATGTGTTTTTACTCGAAATAATATGTTGCAAGACTATCATTCAACTGACTGTAACATAACAACCATTAAAGATATAACTTTATTTATATTATTTCACCTTGCCAAGGTTATTAGCACATTTTCCTAGAGCCGATCACAAATGTCTTTTATTAGGGTTCATTGTAAATGCATTATAGGCATATGTTAAAATGTCTGGGATTGAAACTGAACTAAGATATTTTCATATTAATTTGGATATTACAACAGTTACAAACAAATCAGATACAGCTGGGCCAGCTGTGGTGTAGGTGTTGATAAAAAAATAATTTTCAGCATTTTCTTTTTTACATCCACTGACCCCGATCTGTCATTTTAAGTGGCCTACCACTTTTGGCTGTCATTCAAAATAGCTTCCACTTTGTTATAACCACACTGACAGTTGACTGTGAAATATTTAGTAGTGAGACAATTTCATGACTGGACTTAATTTCATGCTGGAATTAACAATACCTGAGATTGACTCATTCTTTTACAACTGTTTGCAGAAGCATCTGTATGCAATGGTACTTTGCTTTCTGAACACAGTTAACAAGGTTTGTTATAATATAGCACAAAAGAAGACTGAATTTTAAACCCATGAAACACATGCTAATGTAAATCAAAACACACATGAACATTGTAAAATGTGTACTAATGCAAAACTAAGAACCAGATGTTTTAGCTCTGAAATCATGAAAAACAATCAAAAACATGAAGAGCAAATTCATGACGTAATGGCCAAACCAACACATGAACATCTACGCCAATTTAGTCTCTATGAAAGATCAACAGCTGTTACCTACAACAAAAAGCAGCTGTGGATTCTTAGCTTCATTAAGCAATCAATGCAAATGAATCAAAAACAAACAAACAAAAAACCCTTCAGTATTTGTTCTTGGAGAAAGGCATGACAATCATGACAATCCATCATCAGTTCAGATTAGTACAGTTTGAAATATACAAAAATCATTCCAGAGGTGTTGCGGATCGAGTTTCATGTCAATGCCCATAATGTTTGTGATTTATTGATTAAGTATTGGGTGACCAAACGCTTTTAGTAATATTGTATTCCAATATTTAATACTCCTTTATATTCTTTACCCAAACATCGATGAATTGCTGAAGTTATTCCTAAAATCTAATACTTTAGCATGGTACATAATAACCAGCACACAGTACAGTACAGCATTGTTAACATTTTGAAAGTTGTTAAGTCCAGCAATTTTAAAGCTTAAATTACACCCGCAAACAACTACAAACCACTGTAAACATTTAAAATGTTTTAAATGTGTGTAAGACAAGATTCTCACAATTTCTCAGCACACTGAGCTATGACGGATTTAGAAAGAAACAGTCGGAAACCCAAACAATGATGTATATTGATGCTTTCAGGGTGGATTTGACAGTTATTCAACACAAATTCGACAAACACTGATGCTCTAAGCAACACAGCGATTAGCTCCCAAATGTTTGAATACTGTAATGTATTTATATCCAATTATCTTACACTAGTGCTTACTAGTTTTAATAGTATTTTGTACCTGCTCCTTTCCAATCATGGTAGTGCTTTATTAAGAGTCTATCGAAGGAATACTGGCTGCAAGCCACTTGCATCACAGGTTCATTCATTCATGCTTAATCACACCTGCAGGCAGTAAGTTATTTTAACTTTGGTCCAGTTTTTTTCATGCTAAAAATGAGGTAATTATTGCAAGAATATGTGGGAGCTTCATTACTAACCAGTGTATAACATTTATTTTGTAAATTGCTTCCAGCTTTGGGCGAAATGTCCTTTTCTGTTACATCATGGACATCATAAGGCCAAGGCTTTGACCAGAGCCTTAAACGAAACCTTACTGAACACTTTGGTATTAATTGAAACGTTCAAACATCCAAAATTACAACCTGACCTTTTATATTTTCAAACCTAAAAGGTGTGTTTAATGCCTTTGATGAAGTGCATAGGCTGTTATCACTCATAAAGGGGGTGACTATATGAATGCCGATGTCTTTGGAAGAGTGGCCACATTTCCTTTGGTCTTATTTTCAAAAACATGCAAGTGGTGTGAAGAGCCTGAGTTGTTCATGACCGTTTAATATGAACTTGCATACTTAATATAACTTAATAAACAGTATGTTTATCATGAATGCAAGCATGAGTTTAAATTCCCAACAAACAAGCAAATCTTGAGGATTAAAAAATATTACCATGTAAGCATTTAAGTATTTACACCAGGGGCCACCAACCTTTTTGAAACTGAGAGCTACTTTTTTAGTACCAACTAATGTGAATGGCTACCAGTTTGATACACACTTGTGAAATCACAATTTATAACCTTTAATTACAAGTTACTATTAATAATTAATTGATATTCGTCTATGTGAAGATGCTGATCATGTAAATGATTTCTCACAATAATTTTCAACAATAATTTAACAAGGTAAGAAACAAATAAATATCAATATGCAATAAAATAGAACTGGCCCACGGGCGACTGATGAGGTCCTTGTGGGCGACCTGGTGTCCGTGGGCACCACGCAGGTGACCCCTGCTGCAGACTGTAGAAGGTTTATCTTGGAAACTTGGCATGAAGCTGTCAGATGTCGAGTCGGGCTCCTGTTCCTGCTGGACATCTTCAAAGATAAACTTCTCATCAGATTTAAAAAAGATTTCTGAGCCTTCCAGTCATTTTTGTCCTTGACTTCTCCTGAATCTTCAAATTGCTTTATAACTGTTTTCTCTCAACATTTTATGTACCCAGTTTGCTTGCTGATTTCTCTTCCTCTAGAGTGGCCCAACTTTGATAAAATTATGATTTAATTTTGTTTGTCAGATTATGTGATCTTTATTATTGTGAATTGAATGATGCGGCTGATGATTGGTCTTTTGCACAATAGTAACAGCATCGTGAATTAGGCACATGAAGGAAGTGCATATCCTAACTTTTTATGGAAGTTGAGATCAGAGCGCAGGGTCAGCCATCATTTAACACCACCGGAGCAGGATTAAGGGTCCCGTAGCTGAGCTTTTGAAGATTTGAATCCCTGATCTTATGCTTCCTAGCTCAAAGATCTACTTACTAAACTATATTGTCCCTGAAAGCTCAGATTTCCTCTCTTGCAGTCTAAAAACATGCTCTCAGGTTATTTGAAGAGACTGAATTGCCCGCTTTGCCTAGCATGTACCTAGCCACTAGGATGCATAGACCAGTGCAGTCCAGACCCTTTGCTGTGATGCAACAAACCTCTCCTGAAGGATTAAAACATGTTAATCATTCAACAGCTATTTATTCATACAAATAACTGCTGTGTTTTGGTTATGAATCGTGTATTCTATAATTGATCAATTTTCTTTCGGGATACCTAGGGTCGGTGACATGTGGACCTAAACTGTTCAGTTGTTTAGGATCATATGCATGTGTACCCAAGCGCTGGCTCTGTGATGGAGAACGAGACTGTCCTGATGGTAGTGATGAACTAGCAGCTGCTGGCTGTGGTAAGAATCTTATATCTTACACACAGAATAACACTTGCTGTAAAATAGGACAACATTTTTTGCTACACAAAAAAATATAAAATAAAATGTATAACGTTTGTCTCAACCAAATCAAAACACTTAACCTTAATTGGAAATATATTAAATCCCATTTGTATGTTGTTTTAAACGGGACGTTGCCGACACTATTTTGAATACTTTACCGCAAATAAAAAAATGGATTTTATTCAAACTTAGAGAGTTTCTAGGAGCAGTAGAGACCCACGTGGAAGTATAAAAACATGCAAAAAGTGAATTTAGCATAATATCTCCTTTTTATGTCCTGTTAAAAAGACTTACATACTTATATACTTATATATAAGACTTACATACTTATATACATTTCACATAAATGAATGTTATTCATACATTTTGGAGCTGTATTAGGATTCCTTATAACTTATGCAGTTATGCCCTTTACTCTCTGTACACAAGCTTATCCACACCTTGTCACGGTAAAAAGATTCATTATGCTACTGCACAAGTGTCAGTGTTGTTTGTTTAGTCAAGATTACCCCTTAACCAGGCTGGAGAGCCACATCAGTAAAGAACATAAAATTCATGTTGGTTCTTGGATTTTTTTATCACTAGTTTTGCTCATTATATGAACATATGATTAATATTTTTCTGTTCCGGTGTAATAGACCATTGTGCCACCCAAGTTTCCATTTAATTTGACATAGAATGGTTGAACCGGGTGTATAATTGTTATGTGATGTGACCTATTGACCAACCACATCAAGACATTGTTTGAGCATTAGTTTCTATTCTCATGTACTTTGATTATGGGATGTTAAGAGTAAGAAGCCTGAGTGTTAGTCTTCATTTTATGGGTTCATTCTACAGTATATTTTGATACAGTTTAGTTCTATACTGACTGGGCTGTGTGTTTGATCAATACTTTTTTGGGGAATATATGACTTAATGGATTGAACATTTCGGAGCCAACATTTACATCACATTTACATATTTAGCATTCATCCAAAAAGACTTACAATCACAGAACACCATATTGAACGATGGTGGGTTAAGGGCCATGAACGGTGGCAACTTGGTTACAACTTGGTGACTTGAACTGGTTACCTTCTGATCTCTAGCCTAGTACCTTAACCAGTAACCGGATATATTTTGTATGGTGTTTGAATGAATTGAGAAAGTCGATGAATAAAGCCTTTTTTCTCTCTGTATGTATCTTCTCACATGTGCATTAAAACCAGATGTGTCTGAGTGAGAGGTCTTGTTTGTATGGCCCTTTTATATAAGATGGACTTAAAAGTGTTTGGGAGAGACATTTGTGGCTTATGTTTTGGCCTTTTATATAAAAGAGAGCACCCGCAAAGATTTTTTTCAACACTTTCACACCATTGTGATGAGAGAGACGACACTAGCAACCTTGGTTAAGAGATTCAAGCACTTTTGCTGATTGGCTGTATTTGGTGCCCCTTCCGAAGAATGTAACATTGCCAGTTATGGAACATGGCAAAGGAGAGGGAAGGAAATGTGTGTGTGTGTGTGTGTGTGTGTGTGTGTGTGTGTGTGTGTGTGTGTGTGTGTGTGTGTGTGTGTGTG